>DWAN01002558.1:0-14906 GCA_018230445.1 Heliconius hewitsoni | reverse complement strand
TATATATATATATATATATATATATATATATATATATATATATATATTAATAACACAAAATCAAGTAAAAGTGATTACAGAACTTTTTTTCCTTATATCACTCTAAACTTGTTTTTATACAAGAAAAAGATAATTTTTAAAAGAATTTTAGATGTTCCAGCAATAAAGCTGTTTTAAAAATTCTTTGAACTGGAACACTAAACAATAGAACTTCTAACAACCATATTAAAATTTCGACGTGGCGGGATACGAGTATAACATATTATATTAAAACATTTACATTTATTTCATGAAATTCACTTAACACAAATAGAACCAGCCACGTATGAAATTTTTATACAGAATACCACTACAGCGAATTTTTTGCTATGCAACTATATATTTACTTGCATATTAATAACTATTAATGTCTATTATTAAATATTCCTAATAATATTTAAAACTAGCCACTCACCCCGGCACTAGACGGGTGTTACCATTCTCGTTCAAGCGCTATAACGCAATCTAGTGACCATTTGCAGCTTAACGTATTGCATTAAAAAGGCACGTATTCATAAAGTCCGAGATCATTCTTGAGACGCCGGTTTGATTCATAAATTACATACCTATAAATGTAAACGGCATCACAAGTTCGATCCTAAATTTGAAAGCTATTTATAAATACGGACTCGACAAAAGCAAATTTATTTTTATGTGCTTGGATCCCCATAGCCTTATATGTTGATTATTTTATTATTATTCAATGATCATTAAATTTACTTTAAGTTACTTATATAATATATTTAGCAAATTATCCTTTACGCATCATACATTTATGTAACAAAATTTACATAAGTGAGCATACTAAGTGCAATACAAATGAAATGCAACGAACGAAATGGCCGACACTGCAGTCATTATATTATTACCGGTAAAAGACCAATTATATAACGTGTAATGGCATTTTGACGTCGTTGCAGTTCCCTCAGCACATATATATTATCTACGAATGAACTTCATAATTCATTGATGAAATTAACATTATTTCAGAGACTTACACTATTTAGCTCTAGTTAAGACACTATTCATTATAAATGTAGTATTTGGCGGAACACAACGTTCATTTTGTGCGAATAAATCTTTTAAAATAACAATAAACAACATTAAAATACATATAATAAATATGATCGAACAATATAAATAATTTTTGTTTATTTATATATAGTTATCCATATTTCAGTATGTAGCTTTCAGCAAATCATTTTTCCCATATGACCTTTTGTCTAACATAACTAGGTTACAATAAAAGTATTGATTTTTGAAATGTCAAAAGAAATTGTGTGTGTTGTGTAAATGTCATCTTCTAAGTTATTTACTGAGTAAGGATGAGTATAGATCTGTGTTTTGTTATAATTGGATAAGGTCTATAAAGCTTGACGATAGTAGGTAATAAAGATATTATATAGTTTTAAAATGGCGGAATAAGATTCTTCATTATTGTATAATTTGTGGTTTCCGTAATCTGGTTTTACCATCTGGTTTCATAAAAGTGGTATTCGCTTTCTGGTGACGATTTACAACAAAAAAATGACAATATCAAATTTATTTACATATGCCTATATTAAAAATCGCCAAAAGATGTAATTTTTCTGATTTTTTTTTATATGTTATACATAAAACTCTTCCGTTACTGAGTGATTGACAGACAACGCACGGTCGAAATAACGAGGCGTATAACAGCAAAATTGGGATGTATTTTCTTAAAAATAAATAGGGATGCACTGAGAGACGATTCCGTCGAGAGAGGGTCCGTCAAATTTCCTACAGAGAAGGAAAAAATACTTCAAGAAAACGCATTTGCGACCGTCCACTAGTTATTCAATAATTGTCTAAATGAAAATCTTTATGAGTATTGTTATCATATAAAATACCGTTTTAAATCTTGGGACAACGAATTACAAAAACATTTTTTCATTCATATTAAATTTAATAATAAATAACTTATTTAATTTGTGTTCAGTTCCACAGTTCGTGTTTTTCTTGAATGTTGTTTATAGTGTAATTATATTAGGTGTATTTTGACCAGCTATCTGATATATTTTATACAATATTCAATAGCTGAGAATTATTGTCTGAATTCAACATACATTCGAAATAAAAGACATAATCGATCGAAGCATATATATATAAGTTAGGTTATTTCCTTGGAGTTTCCGTAATAGGCATCTGTAAAAAGCTTAAATTAAATAATTATAAAATAAAATTATATAATTTAATTAAAAGTCCTTTTTTTATCATTGTGTAAAATTATAAAATACACTTATACAATCGATTCAAAAATTTGTTCTGATTGATATTTCAATATTCATGACGTACGGTGATACACCATAACGACTTTTTAATTCACAATGTGACCACGACGAATCAAAAAGTCCAAGATTCAAAACAAACAAAGAGAGACAGTCACAATCACAAGACACCAAAAAACGTTCGTGATTATATTTATTACCGAACCTTTTGCTATGTCCTCCTTCTAAACAGGCGGAATATAATAATATCCGTAAACACGCTATTGCTTAAATTTAATAGCTCATAGGGATATTCATAACAAAGCGTTTCAATACAATCAATAATACAAATAAAAACATCGCAAAAGAAAACTATAAATTCTATAGGAATTTATGATATCATCAATAATAATAATAATAATCGATACACATTTAGTTAAGCGTCATGCATAGCGCTAAATGAGGCGCCTGCTTAAATATAACATTTAGATATCTAACAAGTATGAAGAATACAGCTGCATATCCTTTTATTCTAGACTGACCTGGGTGGTGACAGTGGGCTGTGAGGGGGCTGGAGTGGGCAGGGTGGTCACTGAGGCCACTGGTACGGGAGTGGCCACAGGCCCAGCAGGCATTTGACCAGCCATCTGCCCCGGCGCCGCCACACTTGTCGATACGGTTGCTACGCCGGGATGCTGTTTGGAAGAAATAGGAAATTTACTTAGCTGAAAGATTTGCATGGAAGTTGTTAGATTATTTATATTATGTATTAATTACCTAAATTAATTATGCTACAAATATATTTTAATAATATCTGCTGATTGAGGTTATAGTATAGAAAAGGAACACGTAATTAGGTTTCAAATTTAGGGAAGGTAAGAATGTGTGCAGAAATTTTAGGAGCCTTATTAACAAATTTCCGGTATATCTGTCTGTATAATATTTTAATGAACACTGTCTGAATGAAGAATACTAGTTTCCAGAAAGGTAATGCTAAATAGCGTAATGTTCATTATACATTGGTCCCCTCGGTTTCATTGTTTTTCTTATATGAGTATATTAGCTATCTAAGACTAAATAATTTGGAAAAATTCAATGTGTATAAATTCTAAATTGCCAATTGATGCATGCTTTAATATAAATTTTGAAAAAAATCTAATTTATTTTCTTATGACAAGGCCTAACAAACCATTTAAATACCAAATGTACTAAACTCTGTTTTCTTGATTTTAAAATTGTCTACACTCGCAAAAATTTTAACAGCACTTCAATTTTACTTACGCTTTATTATCTTATCTTAAAATATATTTGTACAGGCTGTTTAATATTGACCACGTTCCAGTGCAATTAAAAAAATCAAACAAACAAACACTCAAATGAACAAATTAAATAACATTTGAAAGTGCATATTTTGGGGAAAATATGTCTAAGTTGCACATCACTACATGCAGTACGACATACACACGTGCACACACAAGCTACAGCGAACAATCAAACATCACTAATGTCATATGTATAATAGAACACATTAAAAAAAACCTTAAGGATTTTACTAATATATAATCTATAATAAATAATAAACAAAGTCGAATAAGTTATATATAAGTTATAAAGTTTTGTCTATTACCTACAACGTAACTACGTATTAAACTCTTATAAACTAAATAATAAGTATAATATCTAAAATATCGAGTAAAAATAATATGTAGTTATGACAACACACCATTCTTCACTTAATTTACTGAATCTTCAAAAACAAAAATCGCATAAAGACCCAAAATTTTCACCTTCTCTACAAGGCGTCGCCCAAGTGATTGAGGTAAGAATTCTTTACAGGAAACAAGAATGCCTACACAGTAGATTGATCATATTGCACCGTTATCTGGTTACAAGCCTCCACATTCACACGTTTCAAGCTGCCTTAGCAAATTGCATATTTAATAATTAAATAAAATTACTTTTAGTCGAACATGTTTCATCGATTTTAGTTTTATCGAGTTAATTATAAGGTTTAGCGTAGTGCTATCATTGCATGCGTGAGCCGTCCCCCCTGTATTAGGACAAGCGGTTCTATGCGAAGCTGTGATGTCAGGATGATTCTTGGTTCCTCAACCGCCCTCAAAGACTGTGTTTATCTATGATTATTGCCAAAACGAGGCAACGAACATCAAGATCGATAGCGAAATGAAATCAATTATAAATACACAATGCACAATTAAAAAATCTTCATAAATAAAAATCGCCAAAATCTCGATATTCGCGTTTGATAATTAAAACAACACTAGTAAGTATTAAATATTAGTAAATTACGAATGATTGGAACTAGTTCCGTTCTTACCTTATTATTTACCTTTATCATGCACTGTCACCGTCACCGTATAAAGAGGTAGGTAAGTGGGTAGGTAGATATACATGCACGAGACTTAAAACCGGACAAATAATTATTAATCGTACAAATATGTGATCGCGTCGTCACTGAACTTACAGCCGGCACGGTCGATAGCCGGAGCGTCTGCTGCGGCGCCGTGAGCGTGCTGGCGGGCGCCGGCCCGACCCTCAGCAGCTGGTACTGACCGTTCTCAGTCTTTAACAACAAATGACCTTGATGCCCCTGTTGCAGACTTTGCAGTGTTTGCAGCGTTATCTAAAAATGAACGCGACCTTTCAATTTACTGTATGAGACTCTACGACCGATGCACGATTGGTGGTAAGCGAGTGAGTGGGTGAGTTGAAGCGTGTCGGTATTACATGGTAATTGTTATTTATTACAAAAAAGCATTTATTAATTATCTACATTATATTTTTTTAATCAAAATTTACACGACAAAATCATATTAGATTAATTACATAACTGCAAAGGCTTTCTAATTTGATTTTTTAAAATATGACACTGGGTAGCTTACAATTTTCGCCTGTCATTTATATAAAAAAAATTCTTTGCCAATCTTATTCTAAAACTGTGGCAAAACAATTAAATATACTCTTTGCATCAAATCATAAAAATATATTATATTATGATATATGAATAAAAAAAATATATATATATATAATAAAAAACAGAATATGATGTTGATCTGTGGTCTATTATAATAACATTGCTTTCACATGACAGTAATGGTTAACAAATTGCAATGTAATTATTTACATGTAAAATCATACCTTCAATATATTTCAACAAAGCATTTAAAATTTGTATCTATATATAGCAGAATATATTTTACGTCACAAAACATAACACAATACTATTCCCTAAATGAAATGTAAATGACAAACAAATTATGAGAATTATTAATAATTTACTCAATGGCAGTGATTTAATTTAATAAAACTTTTATTGACAATTTAATTTATTGCTTATCATGTTACAAATGTGAGCACTTATTTCTGTAATAAGATATATTATAACAGAAAAAAAATACTTTTTCTTCTATTTAATTTTATTATATTTCATTTAAATCTAATAGTATTTCCTTCTTTTAAATAAAAAATGATTTAGACCATGTGTATAATTAATACCATTTTGTGCAGAATTTGGACCTGCAACTATTACCTTTAATGAATAATTAATTAAAGCCATTAGTACTTCTACCTTGCACTAATTTATATTTGTGTTGTTGTGATGTAGTTCTTCTTAGGTTTATAATTATTGATCATTATACAAGAGTATTTCACATTTTATTAAAAAAGGTATATTGAAAATTCCTTTCTTTTCGTTATTTAAAAGATTAACAATAACATTTCTTCAAACTTCCTATTTATAAAACACTTTACATATCTCTCCAACACTGAGATTATGTTATATATTATAGATTGTTAACTCTTAACCTATAGTCTAT
Source organism: Heliconius hewitsoni (assembly GCA_018230445.1). Classification (NCBI taxonomy): domain Eukaryota; kingdom Metazoa; phylum Arthropoda; class Insecta; order Lepidoptera; family Nymphalidae; genus Heliconius; species Heliconius hewitsoni. The sequence goes on along the minus strand of DWAN01002558.1, from coordinate 8,803 downwards.
AATATTAAAAAAAATATTACAAAACTAAAATATAAGTAATGTTACATGAATGAAAGAAGCCCATGGAATTAATGAAAACAAAATTATTGTATGAATGTTATTAAAATGAGAAATGAAATATAAACACACCATTCATGCAAATTTTAATATAGAACAAGTATATTATATAGAAGTAAATAAAGCAATCTCCATTCAGAACGTCTAGGAAATTAAATAAAACCTAGGGCTAAATTGAGATTGTTGTGGTGCAGCAGCACAGTATCTGACTATGAACAAAATACCTGTGGATTCCATTCCCAATCAGAGGAATGAATTATTTTCATTTCTTGGTTCTGATGCTTTGAATACCACCACTCAAAACTTAAATATGAAAGGAAAAGTGGGAAACAAAATAACACTAGGTTTCCTGTGCCTACCCAATATATTTGGGGTGCAATTTGAAGCTAAATAATAATTTAATTTTTTTGTTCAGTTTTCATAATAATTCCTCTCAGTTTTGAACAAATATTATTATACCATAATCAATATATAACACATATATTAGAATTTAAAATAACTAAATAATTATATGCAAAAACATTAAAAAAATTATAGAATATTGCTGTATTTGCTTTTATATGATCAAGTATTCTCTCTAACACCTTTTATTTTTAAATTTATATAAAAATTAATCTAACATCACTTTTAAAGCATCAGGTTTATGATAATGCAGATTACAAAAGCAATATATAAGAGTAGCATTTGTATCTTATAGAAGCAAATACAGCAGTTTTTTTTTTCAAATTTGACTTCTTATTTTATTTTCTAATAGACATTACATACCTTATATATGTATAAATAGTTCGATCTTGAGAATCCATTTTCATTCATGAATTATGATCTACGAATGAAAATAGCACCTCAAGGTCTCCTTCAAGAACAATTGCTTTATTTGCTTATATAGGATTATTTTGTGTATTGCACAATATATTAATAACATTAATATATTAATAATATTAAATTATAATTAATTTGAAATGTCAATAATAATAAAAAAAAATATTCACACATTATTATTTTATTAAATTATTTGTGCAACAAACTCTGCAAGACCCATAATTAAACAAATGATAGGTACTATCAACTCATAGAACATTTTTTTTTGCAATTTGGTCAAAGTTTTTATTTTCATTCAAAATTATTGGTAAAATAAAATATAAAGCATAAAGATTATGTTAAGTTTTAATTTTTAGTAAAAACAAATCATCTAAACTAAATGCATTATAAATTATTTTAAAATATACACTCATCAAAGTACTCATGATGTATGAGGTGTAATATATATAAGAACAATATTTATTTGGTTACATTTGAATAATGTTAATTTACCAAGAAATTTTGATATAGAAATAAAATATTTATTGTAATAATAGATATTCTCTGAATATGTTCAAGTAAAAATAATTAGAATGGTGTACAGGTATTTTTAAATATTTAACCAGTGATTATCAGTTAATTAAACAAACAGTTTTTCTATAGTTCTAATGTCATCAACTAGCATCATTAGATAAATAGCATAGAAAATTTATTCAAACTGCATCAAACATATAACAGGCCTTGATGTCATCTTACCACAAACTGCCAATAATCAATAAATCAATAATATATGTTACTCAGTATTTAGAAAATTGTTTGAAAATTTAATGAATTTGAGCAACTTACAGCAAATAATACTAATTTCAAGTATACTTTAACCTCTAATAGCATATTAATGTTAGAATATTTCAATTTTGTAATGTATAAAATATAAATGCATAGGCACTTCCTAACAAAGGGTGTATCACATTACAGACTATAGGCAGAAGTGCAATCAGAAATCAATATAGGTATGTTAGAGACAAAAATAAAGTTATTGTTACAAAATCATACACAAAATCAATTATGTTTTAGAGCTATTTCTTTTTAAATGCAAAACAGTTTATCTAAAGCATTATAAAAATCTATTATTGTTTTTATTTATCTTTATCTGAGTACTTACATTGTTGTGTTGTGTACACACACACACACTTTTTAAAATAGACAACCACTTCACTAGTTGGTTTATTAGTAATTATAAATACTTTAAAGAACACAGAATTAATTTATTCATAAATAATACAAATTTTCATGTATTTGACAAACTTGTCAAACATCTACTAGTCTATGAAAGTGCTAGTGATGTACTATCAGTACACAAATATTAATCAATAGTGTAGATACAAATGATTGTCAGATTGAGGTTGTAATGTATACATTGCTTGCTGGTATAAAATGAGCAATGTAATTTTTTTTAAGCTAAAGCTTAACTAAACTTAACTTTTTTAAGCTAAAGCTTATCATAGATGATATATTCCATTTAATTGGGTTGGTAAAGGTAGGATAGTGAAAAGACAATTCAATCCAGACATTGCATGTTGAGTGGTGGAACTTAATGCCATACTTTGTAAGTCTTTAGTTCTTTTTAGAGCGAGAAAATTAAAATGATACATTTCTCTGTGTGAGAATCTCAAATTCAAACTCTTTGTGAGTTGTTCTCATTATATTTACAATCAGACACTGTGCTACTCTAACTAGATAAAATGAGCAATGTATACACAATAATTTTAGTATGCAATAAATGTATATAGTTTGTGGCAGTGCCCGATGCATTTAAATAATGAACTTATTAGAAATAGAATTTATTTTCAATCACACTCAACCTATACCCTATTAAGGGGCTACTCTAATAATTTACCAATAGAATAGTTAAAGTATTATATTATTACATAAAGAGTGATTTAGTAGGACATAAAACTAAATAAATATATCATAAAAAATATGTATTAAGTGTTCTGCCTATTTAAGGGTTATTTAATAAATCATTCAAATGTGATTTGATTCAATATTTACTAAATTTGATATTTGCAAAAAGGCAAATTTGATAATGATTATAGGTAGTAGGTAGGTATTTTCATACAAGTTTTTCAAATTAAAACAATGACTGCCCAATGCTATGCTAACTGGAAAAATACTATTGGTATTAATGTACCAATAGTATTTTTCTTTATTATTTAGATTAGTTAGACATTATTGTTGTATTTATTTTGAATTTAAATCATATGAAAAGAAAATTAGGTGAAATAAAAAACATTTGTCTCTTCACAAATTTTGTTATGAATAATAGAAATAAATAGAAAATTCTAATATTTATGTAAATAAACATATTATTGTGATGATAAATTATAGATTGAAAAATAATTGATGATGAGCAGTAAAGTTCTCAGTCCACATCTAATTCACTTATCAATGCAAATATGCTTTACATGCAATTATAATAGGGTTTTAAGAAATACAAACAATACCATAATATTGTAATATTCATATACAATCATATATGAGGATCATTTTATGAAAAAACAAGCAACTGTAAATTTAAAAAGATTAAATAAAGCCTTTTGCCGTTTTTTGTAATAAATAACAATTTTGCAAGCAATTTTACATGAACAATATATGTATAGATGCTGTTTTGAATTGACATGCTATATAATTAGTGTTTTTAGTAAATATTTAAACATAGTATTATGTACATATATAGATTGAGATATAGAATCACAAGTGAAGCATAAATTTCGTTTAGTTATGGGTCTCCAGAATAATACAATTTAAAGTAAAGAGTACGCAGTATGAGTTGCTTATCTTACAGCATCATTAATTTGGCAACTTACTCCAGGCGCGGCGGCTCTTGTCCCGACCACCTGTGGTGTTCCAATCACGACGCGCGGCGAAACTGTTGCCACTGATTTTTGCGCAGCGACAGCCGGCGCACCCGGCCTCATGTTTAAAATTTGAACATTAGGCAAGATCGCGGGCTGCCCCGATCCCAAATTCTGCGTTGTAACTACTACATTCTGTGCTCCGGGCTTGTTTATTGTCATAACATTCGGTATAGAGCCTGACATGCTAGAGTTAACTGTCATCGGAACTGTCACCATGCCAGGTTGCATGCTCACTTGACCAGATGTTTGGCCCTGTTTAATAACCAAAGGAGGTTGCATTGCAATAGTTTTTAATCCTGATTGACTGCCTATGCCGTTCCCCTGTAGAGTATGAACGATTTGAGCTTGTGAAGACGATAAACTAACACAACCGTTCGCGAGAGACTGACTTGAAAATTTTAAATTATTATCAGAAAAATTTTGGGATTGAGAACTTATTAATTTTAACGTTTCAATATTCGAGTCACTAAGGCATTGATTTGTTTGTTTTGCGAACGATGAAGGTATACTAAACGGTGCACTGGAAACAACACATTGAAAGTTCCCACTACTTATTTCACCATCACTTTGGTCCTTGTTATATTTTTGTCCAATAATGGTATTTTCACTTCTTGTAAGGCTAATTTGATTTGGAATAACATTTACTAAATTGTTCTGTGACGGTATTGACGGAACGGACGTCACTAAATGATTTTCAAGAGAACCCACGATCGCGTTTACAGCATTCTCATCAACGTCTGTAGACAAAGCTTGTTCTAAAAACTCGGCTGACGCCATTTTATACGAATCAGCGGATGTGCCTAGTGATGTAGCCAGTTCACTATAGATCGGTTTTATTATATTTTTATTTAACAATTGTTATAAGAAAATTTATAAATAACTATTGACGCTTCCGTTGGTTTATAAATTTGCCTGGGAATAGAAAATTATATTTATATATAAATTTATCCAGAAGTTTCATTTATCAACCATAGACACTGTAAAATTTTTAAACTTGCCGTGAATATTAGGTATTACCTTTATATTAATATTTTTTATTTAACTAAGTTGGTTCAAATTCTGCATATCAAATTTAAAATATAATAAAATTAAAGATAAATCTATGTACCTTAATCTAGTTAATGTGATGTTGATTTCTTTACAAAAACATATAATGTTTCTAAAATAATCATAAAGGGATAATAGAGCACTGCATTAACATTATATTAAAATCCATTTAATTTTTGTATTTACCCAATTATATTTTTAATTATTATTGTATGGTTGCAAATTTTTTGATCTTTAATGGGTATACCCTATATTTATGTTTATATTTTTTCGATAAATTAAGACAAATATTTTTTATACTTAAGTTATACGCTACAAGTAACAATGTGCTATTAATACTTTATGTATAACTTATATACATGTATGATATTTGAGGTCTTACAATCTGCGTTATTCTGTCAAGAATTCTATCCTTCATAAGGAAAGTATGAAATCAAAAGGAGTGTTTAGTAGTAGTCAATCGTGCCTCTCTATCGCTTATACCGTGCTTTCACTTGCACGTGAGGTGAGACTTGCAGGTGAGCTTGCAAGTGAGAGAGGCGGAACGTGTCAATGAGTCATAATTTATCTATAAATTATTAGTAAAGGAAAATTAAAATGGTGACTGATGAATGTCGAAAAATAAGATGAGTCCAAGAGATTTTTTATTATGTATAATACTAAGTTAGGCGTCGCCAGTGCTTTTGTTCACATAGGCACCGCTACAAGATACGTGGTGGATCTATGTGTATTTCCTATATCTAGGTAGGGCTATAATTGTCAAACTATTTTGACGTTACTTATGTCAAATATAAGCTTTTTGACATTTATGAGCCATGACAGTGACATAATGCAATTATAAAACAGACGTTTAAACTCGTCGTAGTTAATATCACCCCGAACCAAAACTTGTTTGATTTTCGCCGTAAATAGTAATCTGCGTCGCAATATTTTCCACTGTACTACAAATATTCCTTCTCTCTGTATATATTTTCTATTTTACGTTAAACCAAAGTAAACATGTTCAAAGGTATCTAGGTTAGTGTTTTTTTATATCGTGTTTTTATTTCTATTATTAGATTTTTGCGAATTTCACAATAGTAGGTCAAGTTAAAGATGCATAAATATATTTTTGACTATTGATTTTTACGATATTAGAATTACTTATACATTCGTGTCTGAGTGAAAACACGAATACGTAATTTAATACGGAATCTTAAGTTACAACGGGGGCGTTGCTAACTTGCTACCAATGCACTCCCTTACTTCGATGAAAAATTCACAGTAAAAATTATGAAAGTTAAATTTATAAGTTCATATAAAAAATTGCAATAGTAAATAAGTAAGCAAGTTATAAATTCAATAATACTTTTTAGATAAAAGTGTGTTTGCTCTTAATTATTACTATTTTTGATACTGATTATAAGACCTCAAAGTTAATTTAAGTATGAATTTATTTTCAGAAGAGTAGAATGGAGAGGTTTCCACTCAAATCGTCTGGATCTAAAATGGGCACAACATATCAGTCTGTTTATAAAAAGGTAAATATTTATCATAAATCACCATGAATTATGGTATTATTTGAAATATAATAGTACAAATAAATATATAAAATACATAAGAAATACAGTTGATTTACTTCTGCCAAATAAGTAGAAACTAATGATGATTAAAATGAAAATATTATACAAATGTAGTATGTGGTAAAATATCACAGTATATTTTATAAAGGTAAAAATTAAATGGAAGTAAAAGAATATTTTTACACATGTATTAATGTTTTATAATGGCATGTAAATAAAATCAATGAATGATAGTGTCTTAACACTAGGTTCCTTCTGCCTACCCTTTTTTTTTTATAATTGAGTTGTTACGCACCACAGACTTTTGTTGTCCATGAATTTTTTGTGCTTAAGTGCTTATTAAATTTAAAGTTCCTTTTGTCAAATCTGAGTTTTTAGCCATTGATTATGTTGATTGCGGCACAGTTAGTTGACTTTGCCTACCCTGTTATATAGGGCATGAAGGTGTGTGTGAACAGCATGAAGCTAATAAAATATATCAAAAAACTCTGTGTCTGTAATAAATATAGAACTATGTAATACATTAAATTACCAATTAAATTTTTACTTTCAATTGACCATTCATTCATGATATAAATTAGAAGAATTCAATGTGAAGCTACTACATGATAAAATGAATTATAAAAATTATAGACAATAATCAACTTAAGAATATTTTCATTAATACAATTTATTGTAGTATATTTTAAGAAAATTAAAATAAATATAAGATATAATAGAAAATCATAAAGGATAATTCCTTTTTCCACAAGATCTATCTACTGCCATTTTATATTCGAAATATTATACAAAATACTTTTCGCAAATAAATATCTTTGTACTAATCTTATAATCAAAGGCCAATTGAGCTAAATAAATTAATCAGTGTTTTAGCTCTATAAACGTGATTCTACCGTGTTCCGTACACTATACATATACAAAAAAGTCACTTAGATATATATAAAGATTAGATAGATACCATATAAAATATTGATTTGTCATAGTTTTTTTTTGCGCTTCACGCTTTTTCCCTCATTGCTGGGTTGCCTAGTGTTAAGCACTTCTTTATCTTTATGCCCAATTTCTCGAGACATTTCGTAAGTGGCAGAGCTCAACGCCGCTCTTTTTCATACTATTGTAGAGCGCGAGTGCAAAAAGCACGCACTGCACCACTCACTCCCCCTTCCTCCATACCTACGCACACGCACGCAATGTCTCGGGAATTGTGGAACGGAGTGTCTTGACATTAAACTCCTACTAAATTGTAGCTTAGATAGCATCTAAAGCTTTGAAGCAATTCTACACAGTGGCTCTGTCATTGTTACATTATCGAGTCAGTGTATTTATAGATTCGTTGCAGCAGAAATAAATTTTTCATTGTCAAATATCCTCCATCTTGGAGTCAATAATACGGCAATTGGACGCATTCAGCTCCATCCGTCGTCAAGTCTATTATTGGCTCAGACCCTCACATTTGCACAGCCAGTTGTTTATCGAGCGATACGTTCACGGATTGCTTAAATATGTATACATCTACTTTATTTTAAGTAAACTTAGTGATAGTACACTCTGTCTTGACTTTCTATCTTCTTGAGTACATTGAGTATTTTGAGGTGGGTTTAAGTTCTTCTTCCGCAAAAATGTAAAGCGGAGGGTCTCAACTTAAGACTTGTTTGCATAATGTTTAATATTTTCATTTTCTTGCTCTGATAAGGAAGAAAATATTTAATTTTTTCGAGTCGGAATCGGACAGTACAGTCTCAGCTGTATTAGAAATTATAATTCTAGATATTCCCATATTTAAGAATTAAATTCACAATTATCGCGATCAACCAAATCCGTCCTAATTGCGTTGCTGTGACGTATTTTTTTTTGTATACGAATTTTAATATTAAAACTCTTTAATACTTTGATACTTATTAGCACATTCATATTACAACTTCGCTATCACGATGTTGTGTAAATTAATTCGTTATAATTATTTAAATTATATATTGCATATGGTGATTGTAATTTGTCTGGTTGTATTACAAAATATAGCGTTGGTTTCCGCAACGGAGAACGGAGTGCTCTGACACTAAATTCCGTCGGCGTAACTAAAAATAAAAAATATATGTTGAGAATTTTATTGATAATAAATAATAATACATGTTAAAAACAATAATAAATATATGTAATTCTATTTAGTAGTTATTTTAATCGTTATTACGTTAGCATGTCCTCATATAGATATCTGCACGAGTCTATCACTCGCAATCTGACTAATGTCGAAGAGCATTGTTCAAACGATTGAATTGTTATCTACACTAATGCGCATTATAAAGGGGGATTTATTTAATTTTTATATACTTTTTAAATAATATATTTTGATTTGATTAATATATTTTGGTTATAGTTTTTAAAATACACGATAAATACACACATCGTCTATATGTTTTTAAA
>DWAN01002557.1:0-14909 GCA_018230445.1 Heliconius hewitsoni | reverse complement strand
AGGGAACCCAGGTGAAAAGAGTTTTTCTCCATTCACTCATAAAGCATGCACATACATACTTATTGTTTATTGCCGCTAATATTTTATTTGACAGTATTTACCTACATATTTTTCTGAAATACATCTTATATAATTTTAGCGTGTTTTTGTTAGTTGCGCTACTCAAATTTTTCTATTTCAATTTTTATATCACAATACATCCAAATTAGGACCACTAGACTAAAATGCTTTGATCTCTTTTAAATAAAAAATTGATAATATTATGTATTCATTACCAAAATAAATAAATAAAAATGTATTAATTGCCTTGACAAAAATATATGTAGAAAAATATATCATAAACTTATACACAAACTCCTAACTTGCAATTACTAATATTGTTGGTAAACCTAAATCAATATTAGACGACATAAGCGCGTACAGTTGCGTTCCTACAGCGCGCGATACACTGGCGGCATGCCAGAGACTGATCAGCACTAATGGGGCTGCTTGTTGACGGTCATGCCATGAAATAATCTGAAATTACTAAAATCACTTCTATTTGAACTACGAAGTTGGAGGATTATTTTGAAAATTGAAGTCGTTGTGACTCAGCGACACAATTTTTAACTGTAAACTTGACGGTTAGGGTTTCGAATCCTGCTGGTATCATGAGTTAGTTTAATTTTCTCGCTCTGGTAATAAAACATAGTGTAGCGTTGAATTCGGAAACGGAGTGTCCTAACATTAGGTTGTTTTCTGCTTACCCTATGTGTATGTGGGATACAAAATGAAGGTAAAAAATCATAGTATGTAGTAGTAATCATAGGTAGTAGTAATATATATTTTTATTTCATTTAAAAACTTCAATCACAACGGTGAATCATAAATATATTTAATGTTATGTTGTGGACTTTAAATCATCGCATTCAATTAAACTGCGCCATGATGAAGTCTTATAATAATAAATTATTTTTGCTTGCAATATCATAGTACCATTACTAATATAAATAACAGGTAGACGCCCCTTACATGTATTTGAATGCACTAACTAACCAAACATGTGCCACTTGACAAGTGCTCTTAAATTGTCTAGACGCTAGATTATTAGTATTCACTTAATTATCTAGCGAGCATTGAACACATAACTATGAGCTTTACAGACAGACACTTTCCCACTACGACATGGTGGCCTGCCTACACTAAGATATAAATTAGGAATCCTTCTTATATATTCTTTTAGGCTCACGTTCACTTCATTTTCACGGTTACCCACACAAAGCAGAGTAGGCAATAGGAACCTGACACTCCATTCCAATTAAAACTTTTATAAACTTTTTTTTTTCGTCTTTTTCTTGCTTTACTTCCGTGTATTACATACTGATTTCTATTTTCCATTTCTTTATCTAATAATGTTTAGAATATGTCTTAATCTATTAAGACATGTTGTCTATTATATATTTCATATTAGTCTCTAGACTTAGAGAATTAGAACATATTTTGATTTAATTTAAATACTAGCGCCTCCCGTGCGGCTACGCCCGCTTCAAGTATAGGAATATTTATATAAGAGTATTTAAGAACAAACCGACCAAGCGCTAATGGGACTCCCCCACCGAGAGTTCTGTACTAATTTCAGGACTGTGATTGGGAAATACCATATAGGTTTTGATAATGCGGCGAATAAAGTTAGCAAACCTAAGTTGACGAGTGTACACACTTATTTTGTATGAAATAAGCTCATTTCATACTACCATTACATAAACTAATACTTTTTCCCCTTATATGTATAGGAAGATCTTACCTGTGATTACGCGGTGAACTTTATACAAAATGAAGCAATAACGATACATAAAAGCTCATTATCTTTTGACTGCGTTGTATTAGAAGGTTAATTTCTGAATATCTGATTGATGCCTTAACGCAATCTCAAGTAAAATGTTCTTGACAGACGGACAAAAAAATTGATCTTATAAGGATTTAGTTTTTTTTTCTTTTTGAGGTACAAAACCCTAAAAATAAATAAAATAAATCGTAATCTATATATATCAAAGGCAGCATTATTTATATGTATCGATGTATACGTTCCCCACTTTTGCACACATTGCGTTGAGTGGGAGAACTCAATGCTTTGCCTCGACACCAGAGTGAAGAAATGGAAATATACATTTAAATAAATATTTTATTTCCTCGAGTATCGATCGAACCCACAACGGTCGTGTGTACACTTTGTAGCCCTGCACCACTATTGGCCTCAAAATATTAATAAATTACATTTCCTTGAGTGCGAACCCACAACTATCGTTTTTAAAGTCACACGCTTGTTCCGCTGCGCCATGACGGCCTCATTAAATAATGTCTTTTGAGAATTTATTACCAATTTTGTTTAACTATAAATTACTACACAGTAATTTATAAGGTTTATTTAGTTAATCGGTATTTAGGCAGTCGGTAAGTACGCGTACACGGCAAGCGCAGTTTTTTTCGTATAAACTCCGGTCCCGATCCTTAATATTGAAATAATCATACAAATTGAAAGCTCAAGATTCAGCCAACTAGGTAAAACAGTTGTGTAAAATAACTGTTATAGCAATTAGCAAATTTGTGGAGCTGAGTACGTTAAATTAAACAAAATTATGTATTTTTTTTATTTATGAACTTATTGTAATAAAACAAACCCTATATGTTAACGAAAGCTTGCTAGAATCCAATAGAAAAAATCGCATTTAATTCGTTTAAGCCATTTCTGAAATTAGCGATAACAAGTGCAGAGACAAACAGACACCATTTTTAAGAATCATTATCTAGGGTCCTACTGCATTAATCAAGGTCTCCGATGACATTTTTTTGTATATCTTCCATGAACAGACACCGATCCGTTAAAAATTTGTAAAAATTACAAATTGTAATTGTAAAGTAAAAATTATTCCACTATTCTTACTATGAATAAAGAATATAACTAGACTTTTGAGTTTTTACATATTATAGTATTTAAGAGTGGCGAATACCTGAAGTAAACATTTTCTGTAACCTTTTAGATACGTATTTCCCTTATAAAGTGCTACACTCGTAAAACAAAAAGCTTAAGTAGTTCAATAGTTTGTGAATGCCTCTCATTCTCGTCCTCTTTACTTTACGAACGTCTTTCTGAGAGCTTGCTGCGTGTTTTGCAAAATTTTCAGTTATTCTTGCTTGTAAAAGAATTGAATAGAAGTATAAGGTAAAATTGTTTAGATATGAGATTTTCATTTGTAAATGTGACTTTTATTAAAAAAACGCTAATTATTATTTGTTTCTTCGTTTCTTTCTGATATATACACTTTAATATTTCATTAAGTTGACAAGATTAATTGGATCTCAGTAACTACTACTTCAAATTGTTTCTTTTTATTTTTCTATAGTCCATCTATCCACTTTACCTTTAGCTTTAGGGAGAAAAGCTTATTTCTTAGCAAAATTACGAAACCATAAAGGGGAATAATATATAATATAATAAATCTACTGAAACAAGGTCAACCAGTTCTGGAGAGCTTGACCTTGTACCTGCCGCCAAGTTTTTTAATCGCACAGTACGTCAAACTAAAATATCCATACCACCATACCACCTGGATACGTGGCACTCAACTACTGTGCAGTTTCATAGGATTTTTCTTCCACGCGTATCTACGGTAGTATTTCCAGGTCGATGTAACTTGGGTATCTTCAAAAAGCGCGTCTATCTCCACCTTAGAGGCTGGCAATGCACCTGTAGCTCCTCTGGTGGTCAGCCTGGCCCGCCGGCCTGGCTCACGGGCGGTGGGGTGGCGGTGATCACTTACCATCAGGTGTCCCATACGCTTGCTTGCCTTGTCTTTATCTGTAAAATAAGGGAATCTGGGAACTTAATGTGGGAAACGGAAGTGTCTTAACGATAACAGAGTATTTTAACACTAGGTTTCTAGGTTCCTTTGTGAGTGTCTTAACTAATATGATACATTGTATAATATAATGAAATCCATCTACTTTTCAGTATTGACATCTATTATGTAAAATTTGTATCTCACATATAAATAAATACGATGTACGTGTCAACTTACTCACAAATTGCAACACGTGATAATATCAAACGGAGCTTATATTGATATAAGGATTCCTAGGAATATATAGCAAAAGACAAATTTTCACCTTCATGTTGTAGGTGGAAAATGAGCAATATGAATTATGGCTATAAGTTCTATTTTTGATTAAAGCATTTTAATATCTTTTTTTGCTGTGTCCCGCATATAGCAGCTTAAGCAGATGGAACCTGGTGTCGAGATATTCCGTTGTCTAAAATGCAACAGGCAAATCTACTTTCTTCTGATTAAAATCAACAGAGAACGCTATGTTTTATTTAGATCATTATTTTCTTTCTAACTACCTTATCTATATATATTCAAAGAATACTTAGGTTTTCTTGACAAATAAACTAAAAAGTAAGCCTAGGTGGAAGGCTGCCTAATGAGAATGGAATGTCTTAACACTAGGTTCCCTCTGCCTACACTACTATGTGAGCCGCCCTAGAATTAACTAATTTAAAAATCTTGATAAAACTTGTGTCAAATATTTTGATATTACAACTGAATTACTATCATCAAGCTTTTAGATATCTCGGTCACGTCAAAGTATTAAAGTTGAGTTGACAAGTTCAAGTTTCATTCGCAGCCGGAAGTTCTAGCCCAACTCTTAATAACTTTAAAAATATGTCTTGAAAGTCTCTGCGTAAGTCTTGTCAACTTTATGATAAATGCTTTGCCACATTAAAGCTATGAATGTATTATAAATTTTGTGATGATACTTTTGGAGAAAATGGTGGTGGTGGTGGTGGATTCGATTCCTACTTGGGAGAAAGAGTTACATTTCGTAGATCTGCTAACAAGGGAAATACGGCTTTAAGTTCCGCAACTCAATGCAATGTCTTTAAAATTAGGCGCACACCATCTGTTATCAACACACGTTGCGAACGGAGTGTCTTAACACTAGATTCCCTATGATTTTCCTGCAATATGCGGGATACAGTGTGATTCTACAAAAAAATCCTTAATCACTCAAAATTCGTACATCATAATCAATGTAAAGGAAACGCATAGACACGTACTCTTTATATATTGTTATGAAAAAAAAACCGGATTAAAACTTCTGAAAGGACCATTAATTAACTTTATTTCACGAGGTTGGAACCCGACCGCGCTTTTTGTTTAACTTTCATTATTCCACGCTAATCCTAATTTTGCTCCACGGAATATTCTTTTATTAATATTTTTTCTATACAATTCCATATTTGCAAACCTAAATAAAGTACAAATATGGCAATGTTTTTCTTAAATGTATTGGACAATGAACGTTTTGAATAAATTGTGTGTATATTTTTGGTTAGCTATTTGTTTTTTCGTTTTTGAAATGTTTTTGTGACATAATAATTATCTAAAAGAAAATAGTACGTGGAAGATATTATTTATATATTTTTGAAAAACGTATAAAAGTTTTAACTACTACATTATAAAAAAAAAAACTAAAATCAAGCTTCATAAAAGCTAACAGGATTTTTTTTGTCTTAATTATTTCTTAGCATTTATATTAATATTACTGTTAGATTACTACCCATTTTATTTGGTAAGGTGATGGTATAGACAATTCCAAATACGACAGTCGTGTTTGGGATTTTTTTTAACCGGATGGTTAGTAACGAGATGCTTCTCGTTCGAGTTCAATCAAGAATAAAATGAATCATGCTTTCCAATCAGCACCAAGTCCTTCACAAAGTCAAAGTCAAATAATTTTATTCAAAATAAGAAGTTACATGCCTCATTTTTTGAACGTCAAATAATTTACCACAAGTTCACTAAAGTTAATGCCTCAGACCTGAGAAGAATCGGCACATTCTATAAGATCCAATTCAAAATTATTCTTATATTGTAATAGTGTTAATTTTATTAATTATTTAATTATTATAACTAAAAAAATATAAACTTATCTATTAAAGTAGCTACCTGCATTGAGAAAATTATATCAAGAATACAACATTGAGAAATTAAATAAATTTTTGTAATGAATAAATAAAAAGTCATTTAAAATCATTTTCATTAACTAGTAACTTTAATTTTAGACTAGATATTATGAATTAAAAAAATGTAAATTAAAACAATATAAATGTATAATAAACTAAAAGCAAAAAAACTTTTTTAGAAAAAGCTTTTATTTAAATGTTCTAAAAAGGGGACAATATTTTTTTTCTTTTAAATCTGAACTATCAATTTACTTGTGGAAATAAACAAGTACTAATTTAATTATATAAAATCTGCTTGAGTTGCAAGGGTACTTACTACCTTGCATATTGTCGTCTACGCCGTTATAGGTAACTTAGGCTGGTTTTTTGCTTTTAGTCTATTTTTTTTTTCAGTTATCGCTGGCTAGGTCTCTCGGTGTGTTTATCTTATTTAAGGCTATCATTGTTGCAAGGCATCATTGTTGCAAAAATAGACCAAATGATGAATGTTTAGACCAAATGTCTGATGAGATTCTTAACAGATTCAAATTTATAATTTCAAATGTGTATTTGTATTTTTACAAAGAAAACAGACCCTGCATGACCTTCAAAAAAAGTTAAATTAATTGAAATCAACGATCCCATTACATTAAAACATGTATACATAGTCCCTACGTACACACCACTATAACAAACAATTATAACTAGTTTCAATACAATTTTCTAACATTACAAAATAAGAAAATAATATAAAGATTTTTATTAAAATCAGAGGCAAATCGCTTGTGATTCCACAATTCCGAACAAATTACAGTGCCGTTGCAATCTTGTATTTCCGCGACCATCAAAGGTGGAATGCCTTTCCGTATCTAATCTTCGTTCGTATCTATCTAAGGAAATTGAAATGTGATATAAAATTTTGCAACTGAATATGTGTTCGAGTATGTTGTACCTTAATATTTATTTTTTTTTGGGTCATAATATTAGTGTCTTACGTTATCTCATTTCATTTTTTTTACCAAAGTAAATGAGTAGATTTAGAGTGACATCACTTTACTCTTCGAATTATTCTCTGTAAATCCTTTCATTTTATACCTTTTTGTGTGACTGCATTAGAAATAAATAACTGATAATAAACCATGGATTTTCGTACAAATTAAGCGTGTGCAAAAATTTTCAATACAATTGCCATCAGCAAAACTAAATCAAAAATTATAAATTTTAGTATTTTAAAGTTACTCTCAAAGAGTCTATTCATTCGAAGCCTATATTGTATAGTTTCAGCTAAAGATATTCCCTTCAAAATGGAATTACAAGAATCCATTCAAACTAACATATGGGTCATTTTGCATCAAGTCAAGGTCAACAACACAACCAAAATTTAAGCGAAGTAAAAAGTTTATTAAATATGTACGGAGTTAATTAAGTTCTTAATAAATTATCAGATTAGTACTTAATAATATAGTAGATAATATAATGACTTATAAAGCTTATTATTAACGAGCTTCACGTGTAAAGGTAGATTAAAATTAAGGGAATTAACTCCAACAAAAACCTGCCATCTGCGTCCCGGGGCAACCCCATTGCTTACGTACAAATGTTGCAACGTTACAATTGAATATGTCCCTTGTTACGAATTCTTAACGCCGGATAAATATTTTTTATAAAACATTTTTATCATACAATATATTTTCAATAAAACATTTTGGAAACCCAATTTCTTAATTTCCTCCACGAGGAAATTAAGAAATCGTTGGCGGTAGTTTGATATAGTAATTATGTCAACTGACAGACGAATGCCACCTCAGTCTACCCGTGACCACGGACTACTGCAAAGTGTTCGAAACGTCGGGTTTCCAAAAATGTATAAAAATTCAATATATACGCGATTAATCTGGTTAAAATAGTTTCATTTTTCATCTGTATATTTTTTTATCTGTATATATAATAAAAGGATAGAAAAGTCAATTCTGTACATAAATGTTAAGGTCCGTTAATATATCGATTCTTGAAGCTAAAACACCACTCAATAGATTACTTGTCTTTCTGTCTGTTTGTTTGTTCACCAATTGCGCAAAAATTACCGGACAGAAATGGATGAATTTTAGTATGGTGATGCCTGAGCAGGCAGTCCTGACATCGACAACTGACAGTGTTGCCATTCTCTGAATATACCCAAGGCAAACACCTTGACGCTCCGTATTCATACTCTGCGACACGGTCATCTTGACAAATCACACGCCTAAATTCTCTGCTAAAAATTCGTATTACATAATGAAATGAAATTTAAATTAGTAAGAGGTAGTTTAAGGCCAGTCGTGGCGCAGCGGCACAAAGTTTGACTGTAAAACCGACTGGTTGTGGGTCCCATCGCCACTCAAGGAGATGAAATATTAACTTAAATTTATATATCCATTCTATCGCTCTGGTGTCGAAGTAAAGCGCGGCGTTGAGCGCTACCACTCAACACATAATACCTCCAGAATTCGGCAGAAAGTGGGGAATGGAGTGTTTTAACACAAGGTTCCCTCTGCCTACCCTGCTATGTGCGGGATACAGCGTGAAGCTGATAAAAAAATAAGGTAGTTATGAAAAACATTTTTTTTTCAGAGTTGTCAGTTCTATTACTCTACTTACAGTATCTTGGAAATCTGGTGGAAAAAAGAAAGTCGTGGTCAAAAGTACCAAAAAACAACTAAAATCTAAGAAATCCCATTATTCACATTTTTTTTCTGTTTTCGCTCTTTTAATTCAAGAAAAATATCAGCGAAACATTTGCTCATCATATATTATGAATAAAATTTATCTAAATTACTCCAACATTGATTTGAAGCCGCAACTAACACATTCAGTAAACAAACACTTTTCAACTTTCCTACTGTAGTCTGAATGGATAGAAAGATAAAATATTAGAACCTTTTTCAAAGCTTTTTGTTCCTTGACCAATCCGTGGCATCGTTTGTCACTATCAGGATGGAATATAAAGCAGGTGCGGTCTTCTACGACAGTTTCGAGTCGTTTTTCAGACGTCATCCCGAAATACCTTTTTATGACTACGTTACTAGTGGAAGTGGGAATTGGTGATAAGTACTTATTCTTGGATATGTGTCCTTATCACAATTGAAAAATAATAGAAAACCCGACTAATCATTGAACAACTAAATTGAAAAATACAATAAATCCTAACTTTATTTTTTACTGCATAGTAAGATAGGTAGAAGGAACGTACTGCTAAGACTCTCCGTTCCTTATTTTCCACTCAATTTTGAGACGTTTATGTATTGAAATGCAAAACTTAGCGCCATGCTCTTTGTAACAGAGTAAAAAATTTAAACTAATTGAAATATAATCTTTTCACCCAGAATCAACCTCACAACCACAGCGTTAACAATCATAGAACCACAAATCCCACATATATATATAACCAAAAAACCCTGTATAATTTATTGTAGGTAAACTAATTTCGTCAGGCTACTAAGCAATTAGTTCCAAACGATGACTCTGAATCCAGTACTTACAGTTTAAACACACATCACTAGTCACAGTGTCGGGGTTCGAACTAATTACATCACTAATTACCCAGATGCTAAATCTTCGAACTACTGTCATTATACGAAGAAACAGGTAAACTAATGTGCTAAGTTGATCATATTTAAAGGTTGAAATTTGAATACATGTATTCGAATTTTGTGTAGACTATTTATTAAATATATATTATTTAAGATTTCTCGACGTGACCTCAAATCCAAAAATGGTTTTATTAGATGGCATTATTATAAAAAAACTTATTAAGTGCGATTCAAACTCGCTTTTTGCAATTGAGGCTTCCGTATCAATTTCAGGAAAATAGAGAGAGTTGACAAACTTAAGTTTTGGTTAACACTTGCTATTAAAGCCGCTATTTCAAGTGAGGTATCAGATAAAGCGCTCTGGCTAAGCTAAGCCTGAATTTCAGAAAAAGCTCGAGACCTCCAATTTTTGTACGGAACCCTCGGTGGGTGAGCCCTTGTTTTTCGGTCTTTTTTCTTTATTTGTATTATAAGTTCTCACTTTGTGCCCAATTTCAAAACTGTAGATCCACGAAAAGTACCCTATAGGTTTTGATTACGCGGCGATTTTCATACAAATTGCAGCAAAATCGGTACATAAATGACTCTTGTATCTTTTGAATGCGTTAATTTAAAAGCTTGATTTTTTTCTGTGCTTTAAGTATTATAGACTTGAATATTTCCTATTAATTTCAGCTTGATAAATGGTCTTGCCAGACGGATAGACGGACAACTAAGTGATCCTATAAGGGTTTCGTTTGTACCTTTTGAGGTACGGAACTCTAAAAATCAATACATGAGAGAATTTTAACGAAATTATACGTATAATGAATAAGGCAAACTTTGCGCAGTAGGACGTACGCCAGACTGCTAGCGCGATGATTGTAAGTTCAATCACCATTCGGTGCAAATAATTTAAAATCTTCACTTTAAAATAAATTAAAACAAGGGCGTCGAGTTATTACTAATAGGCTAAAAGAAAATCTTTTCTTTTCGGTCTTATATGTCGCTATAAAAATATAGTCATCCATCATCTACTATGATTAATGAGTTGAGAACTTAAGCGTTAAGTTTCAGAGGACTGAAGGAAAATTGTATATTTTGTTTGTTCATAACTGCACTGATATGAAAGCTTTGTAAGCGACTTATAATCACTTCTTGAAAAATATTTTATGTTACTTTCATCGTGACAGTGAAACAGCGTCTGGCTACCAGCGGGATGATTGTGGGTTCGAACCCTGATCAGGGAACTGAGTCATTTTCTTTACCGCGCCCTGGGAAGACATAATGCGGCCTTAAGCTTCGGCACCCATCAAGCAATTTCTTGAACTCTAGAATAAAGAGGAAAACGAATTGTCTTGATACTCGATTAACTATTACTGGATTAATAATAGCTTTATGCGAATAAAAGGTGTGAAGCATAAGAAAAGTGTACGTAATGTGAATGATCATTAAATTTGACCATATTGAAGATATATTGAAGAGGCATATTATAATACGAGTAAAACTATCCAAGTCATGTTATAAGCAACTAAACTTGGTATATTTGAGTTAACGAGGCGTTTCATACCAATTAAGCGACCCTTGGTACATTGGGTCAACTATGAACATAAAATTGCGGAAGCGACTGTCATTTTGTGTGACGAATGTGCTTGGGTTTAACTGGCGTATAACTTTGTATTGTATTTTAAGTTTTATGTAAATTTGTATATAAGTAGATTTTTAATGTAATATGAAAGTTATCATGACAAATTTATAATATTATTTAATAAAAACAGGTATTTTCCACCGAGGGTTTCAAATTGTTACATTTGCAACTGCAAAGTGTATTTTATAGTGTTTTCATTTAGGTTAGGTTATCTTTGGGTTGTTTATTGATCTCTCGATAGTCACATTACAGTTTTATATATAATCTAACAGGCCAAGCCAGGAAAAAAGATATAACAAAACATAATATTTAATCAAATCCTCATTGCATTCGATTGAATCAATAGTGCCACATCTTACATATTGTTTCTATGAGCTTCACATAATTTTTTTCTGATTGATTTTGATAACTAATTTCATAATTTATCAGAATATTGTCATCACACTAATGCACAATTTCCTATTTCATTTTAGTTTAACTGTTAATGTTAGCATTATCGTAAATATCGTAATCATCTGAAAGTTATTATAATAAACGCATAAAATTTTATCTTAATCATTTCCGCCGTTTAGTAGTAGTGAGACAAACAAACAGGAAAGAATTTTATATATATGACACAGAAAATAAGACGTATCTTCTTCCTAATATCCGTTAAGCTCAGCGCAGACAAACGAATTAATTTGACAAGAGCGTAATGAATAAATTATAATTAATCAAATAATGTTTTTACGCAATAATGAAGTCCAGCAGTCGTCGAAGCAAGAAAACAATAGAAACATTTTGAGAAGGATTTGTTCCTTAATTCTTGACACCCTTTAGGGTGAATTGCCCTTGGACGGTAACTTAATTGCTTCACTCAACTCAAACTTTTGCAATTCTAAAGTTTAAGCTTAGAGGACAGCTATGATGATCTCATTTCAACTCTTTGTTCTAAAGACATTGAAATTGATTGAAAATCTTTTAAGTGGCTCTAAAGAGGGACAGCTTAAGGTTTTACATAGAGCTCTCTTGTTTTAATGGAGAAATTATTATGATAATTTATTGAGACAGATTTTGAGTTTATTTTTAGTATAAGTTTCATTATCAGCAGAACTGCCCTCCAAGCCTTATGCCTATTCGAATAAAGACAATTTTGATTTTAATTTAAAATTAGTTACTTATTTTAATTAATTTTAAAATCAATTATAATAATGCATTGAATATTTGTAACAAGTACATACGATGATCGGTTAAATCAGTTACGAAATTAAATATACAGAATAAAAAGATATAGAATATATTAAAAAATATATAAAAATCTATCTTATTCCATTAATTTTTGAGATAAAGTATACAAGACTCGTAAAGAAAATTTGCAATAAGAGAAAATTAGGCTTTGCGCAGTCATTCTAATCTTTAAGCCAGAAAACCTTGAAGGAGTGATACCTTGTTTTTCTTTTGATGGTTTAAGCGTGATATATAAAATTAGACCTTTTAACTTTAAGCGTGTTCGATAACAAAAAGTGGTAAAGTGCAAGTCAAACTCACCCATAAAGTAACAGACAAAAAAAAAGTAAGTTCCACGACTCCACAAGCAATGCCTTGAGTGGCGAAAAGGGGAGAATGGAGTGTTTTAACACTAGGTTCCCCCGGCCTACACTTGATATAACGGGACAGAACGTGAAGCTGAAAAAAATCGGTTGTTTGTAAAGTTTACGAATTATAATTTCATGCGATTACGTCATAAGAAAAAAAATATGAAAAATTGCATACTTTTATTGAATTAATTATTATCACTGTAATCATATTTATTATTATCATTATATTATATACTACAAAGACGGACTTAATTGGAGATTACAATTTTTCGATAAATTACTATTATTACACTCGTTACTTCAAATATGTTTTTAAATAAATTATACAGATTAATTACAAATAACAATGTGCTTCAATTAAAAATAAATAAATGTTATTAACGTAACATGTTGACTAAATGATAATTTTATAAATTACACAAATTTTTATATAATCATTGCCTCACAAGACCGACTCGCGCTTGTCCGTTTTTTTATGATTGCGTATTTACGATGAATTTATAATATTTTCATAAGATTTTTAGCAATAGCATTATGCTTTATTGAACTTCCAACATTTTCTTGTTTCATTATTTCTAAAGATCAGCTTTATGAGGCTTCCTTGTACAAAGTACGTCCTTTTATTGTGTCACAGAAAATAGCCGATTGTTCGTAGACGGTATTGTTGTCAATATGTCCGACTATTCTCTTCAGGATATTAAATCTTCTTGGAAGATTTTTAGAATTGCCATTAAAAATTGTATGTAGAATTTATTATTATTGCTTTGGAGTGGAAAAGACATGAGATTGGAAACATGTATCTACAATATTTTTTTTTGGTTGTTTTTTAAATAGAGCGTGCGTGGACCAGTGGCACAGCGTTTGACTGAAACACTGACGGTTGCATGTTCGATTGCCACTACGATGTAATGTTTCAAAAATTGGAAGTGTCCCTGTGTGACACTAGGTACGATCTACCTTTTTATATGGGAAAAGCGTGAACCTAGAATAACAAACAAGGAGAGAAAAACAAGGAGCTTCACACGTCTCTCACTTTTAAGAAGTGAATTTTTCCGCTGTATGCTCTCTTTTATAACTGACTATGATACATGCCTATTCTTTACATATTATTGAGAAAAGACATATTGCTAAAATCATAAGCGAGCCTATTGAAAATACGGTTGAACATTTTTAGAATACCTATTACCTACTTATAAAATTCTTAAAGTCTTAAGCTCACAAGGAGTGTCACACACAGACGGCAAATTACTGTAATTTTGATTGAAATTTTGATGCGTCGCAATGAATTTCTTGTTCAATACATTTGTGTCTATATTGAATCTTCATTCAGGTTTTTTAACAACATTTTATTAGAAAAAGATGAAGGAGATATTATTAAAAAAATGTGAAAGAAGATTTTTTACCATCAAGATTCTCCCGAATGTTGTTTTTGTATTTAAAAGTATCAACTATTACTTTCTTGGCAACTTTTCTGAACGTAACTGACATCTGAGCTGATTGGATAATGAGCTTTATACAGGAGTGACCTTACTGGTATTTTATTATGTTAGCCGTTTATATAAAAATGCTTGTATATCTGTACGCTTATACTTTATAGTCAAACAAGAACAAATATGATGTGATTACTTACATAACTTAACAAAGCAACCGAATACTACAACTAGGTGAAGTTGTCATGAACAATGCCGATAGCAGGCTTACTCCTAGGTACGTACTTACTTGTTGGCAAACTTCAGATTTAACTATTGCAAACTATCGCCAACTATAGTAATGGATAAGCTATCAAATGTACGTGTTTCCAACACCTTATACCCATAATAGTTGTTATTAAACTTTAATTATATATTTTGTTATATACACCTTTTTTATAATTTTTTAAGTGTTATTCAACACAAAGGAAAGAAAACTATATGAAAACCTCATAAGAATTTCGTCGTAGCTTAATGAGAACGTAAAGCTTAGCGATCAGAGCGCTTGAACGATTTCCAAAATGAGCGTATTGTAATCCCATTACGTTGATTTTCAAAGTATATTTCTTTCCTAATTGTGGAATAACACTTTAAAATTGTAATAAAAATAACAATTAAAAAATATTTTCAAAAATAGTATTCTCTCTTGCCAAACGATAATTCTTAGTAATTATCTTTGGGTAG
>DWAN01002556.1:0-14915 GCA_018230445.1 Heliconius hewitsoni | reverse complement strand
ATATATATATATATATATATATATATATATATATATATATATATATATATCAAAACAAAACTTGAACACCAAAATAAAAAAAATATAATTGGTCACTATCGTCAACACTACACGAAATCTCGTGATGGACATATTAAATCTATGGAAACTGCAAACGACATGACAGCAAAATTAATGATCCACCATTGTTATTGACAAACACTGCCTTGACATCTATGATAGAATAAATGATACTACATAGATAACTATCAACCACCTAGTTTATGGTAATATATTCTTAGAACAAAGAAACAACCCTTTACTTCGCCTTAGGGCCTAGCACCTAATAAATTACTGTAAACGTTAATAGTGAACGATAAATTATAAGATATGGTTAGACAATATTCAATATTTTTAACAAAATTATTTTATTATTGCGTAAAAAATGGAATAATTTTCAAAGCTTAAAGCAAAGCAATTTAGTTTACTTTTTTGATGAATTTCACTAATCTTGATGAATTTCACTTTTGGTTCATTTTATATTTCGTATTGATAAACTAAATTATGCTATGTAGAGTAAATGCTCAAGGCAGAAATTAAATTTAAAAAATATTTTTTTATCTATAAAAATAAATTAAATAAATATACGTTATTATTACTTTATAATTTCCTAAAAGAAACACATCTGCGTGCAACATCCACATCACATAGAGAGCTGCGGAACAAATTTGATGATAGAGTCATTAGAAGCATCCGCTACCTTGGACTTAATAACTAAGAACTTGATCTGTTTATTATTATATTAGATTTCTACTAATAATACGTTATTTTAGACCTTTCCTTATCTTTCACACAAGTTTCATCGAAGGAAGGACTTAATATGCTCATTATGTGGAAACTTGGCCTTCTGCCTAGATACAAATTGCTTAGTAAAAAATATACTTTATTATTAGTACTTTATTTTAATATAAAAAAAATATGGAACAAAAACTATCAAATTTGCTAGGTCTCATATCATGTAAGAACGTAGAGATAAAATAAAATGAAACGCCGAAATATATAATACGACAAAAAATTATAATAAGCTCGTTTTTTTTAAATAAATCAGGATAACATTTGTTCTTTTCAATGTTGAATTAATTAATGGCAAGTCATAGCAACAAGCGTAACTAAATTGCATCATATATTTACATTTGAACCATTTGAATAGATTTGCATTTCATAGAACAATATGTTAGTGCTAATACAAGACTAAGGCCGATTTCGATTATCGTCTTACAAGTAGTTCTTCCTGCTGCATTGTTTGCTAAAAGAATTAAAGATCAAAAGATTTTTATAAACAGGATATGTACATACGTACATATGTATGTGTGTATATATAGTTACATACGTTACAAATAACTCATAGGACATTGTTTCATAAACCTAACTACCAAATGACTACCGTTATTCAATTATTTTTTTAGAGGATTTAGTTTTAAGACACTCCGTTTCCCATTTTCCGACGAATTTTTGAGGAAACACCGCGCTTTTTGCCATGGTACTAGAGCGAAGAAATAAAAATATTATCAAATAATAATTCATTCTCCCGAGTAGAAATAGAAACACAGCCGTCGCGATACAGTCTAACCCCTATGCCCTTGCGCCACGATGGCCCCTTGATTTTATAATTTTTGTTAACAACAACTATTAGGACCATTCTTCATAATTATTCAACTAATGAAAGTTATTTATTATTATGACTTTATTATTATATAATAATTAAAATTATGCAAATATATAACATAAAAATTAATAAGTACTGGCAAACACTTTCATTCAAATGATACAATTTAAAAAGATCTTATACTACTTTGCATAAAACAAGACTTATTTTATTCGGACGTTCACTTTCGCTGACGCGAACTTGTTATTATCGACTTGTGGCTGTATGAAATAACGTTTTAAACATTTTACCACTAAGAGCTTTGCTTTAAAATATTCACTATAAGAGTACTACACTAGTACAGTGTTTTTTTATCTCTACTGTTTTTATTTTATTTTTTTCTTATTCATGAAGAAATACGAGAAAACCATTTTTAGTTTATATTATATGTAAATACAAAATTTAGATGACATAAAAAAACTGAGGAGGTCGCGGCGAAATGGAACAGTGTTGGTGAATGCGATGGTTGCAAGTTCAATCTCCTGCGTCGAGTCACTGCGTGGCGTTGAAGTCCACTCAAAACGAAAAATATCAAGACTAAATGAAAAGTAAGAAGCACAGTGTCTTAGAACAAGATTCCCTATGTTTACCGTTTTACAGAACAAAAATTACTGTTACAATATGACATGGTTTGAAATACTTGTTTATTAGTTTGTATTGTCGGATATATTAAAAGATAAATGATCCATTCTCTTCGTAAAAAAGTTAAAATTCTCACGATGCTATCAAGCACGATTGTTTGCGTCGAAGCTTTTAAACGAAACACAAAATAAGCTACCATATGAGTCTTGCTTTCCTTACTCTATTAAAAAGTAAACAAATAAATTAATTCCTACAAGTAATCTAGTTTTCTAACATATTGTTATATAATAACAAAGTGAAAAGAAATGTTTTTACAATAGATTTTTATACATCATAATTAATTATTTATTTTTCATATATTTTACTTAGAATTTTTTCGTTATAGTCTTATTTACTTAAACTCAAAAAAGTCTATAGCATTACACCTTCATTAAAATCACTTGACAATCAATTAATATATTATTTTAATAATTTAAAAAAAAAGTAGTTTTAATAAATATACTAACTTCATATATTTTTAAAAGATTTCAACGAAGATAGCTCTACATTGACACTAGTTCACACGTCTATTGACGATCGATTACGGTGATTGTATAAGAATTATCATACAGTTGTGTATTCCTCGTTCACGGTCAATTGGTAGCATGTAGACGCTAACTAACGTTGAATAGTAAAAACAATATGTTTAACATATATTGAAATTAAATATTTTAAGATATTTTGTTAAGATATATATTTTAATACATGAAGTTAAGCTGTTTTGAAGTTATTTTTCAAAATTAAACCTATTCCTGTATTTTAGTAAGAAAATAAAAACAGCGTTGAGTGAGTGAAACACAGAGCGAATGTCCCGAAACTTTAAAAGTAAAGAAGGGAGTGTCTCTACACTAAGTTCCCCCTGCCTTCCTCGTTATAAGCGAAATACAGCGTGAAGCTAAAAAAATATTAAAAAGAGATATAGTAAGAAACTTAAATGATACTCTAAAGAAAGAAACTCAAACGATACTCAAAAGAGTATAATTTAAATTTCTTTACGGGCTTAATCGTGTATTTTTAGTATTATACATTTTTGGAAGCCCGACGCTATGAACACATTGAAGTAGATCGCCGGGTACAGGGGTAGACTAACAATTCATTATTAAATCCGGTTTTAACTTTCATTTAAAAATTCTACAAATCTCGAAACTAAACATCTTATATTAGTAAAAAAAATAACTTAATCAAAATATAACATCTCTACAGATGCACAAACACAGTCGGTGAATAGCGGCGAGTGCACAGGAATTCAACTTACTTTCTAAAATCTGCCTTACTTCAACATATCAATGACACTTTCGCTCGTAATACCAACGTAATCGCTGTACAGAATATAAATGTTATGAATGACGAATTAAATGGATTCTTTCAAATTTTTCAAATATTAACGGCTTTTGAAATAATTGTTTTTTTTATTTAAATAATATTATGATTTAATGCGAAATTTATATTTTATTAATATCAAGTAAAAAAAGTATTTTTTGTATAAGGCAAGACATCTTTTGTAACTGAAAAGACATTTTTGGATATTGTTTTAGCTACAACTTAAATTAAATATTGTATTGTGGATCTGTACATTATATAAATATGGACATACCTATTTGTCATAATGAACCTCTTTTTGGTTACAAACTTTATTCATTGTCGTAATTTAAAATTCTTTTTATGAATAAGATATCAAACAATAGCAGCAATATAAAAATGGTTTAGTTAATAACATCTTTCAAGTAAAATATCTACAACCAGATATAAATATATTGCTTACTGGCTGTAGTGCTTCCTGCTAGAAATTCTTCTACGTAAATATCTTTATTAATATCAACATTTATTTCGTGAAGTGACAGTAAACGATTGCGAGCATTTTGGTGTATATTGGTAAAATGTTTAATATAATAATCTTATTTTAGAAGCTGTCGCAGCGCAGTAGCACAGTAACTGACTAAAGACGTGATTGTGGATTCTAATTCTACCTGAGGCAATGTTTTTTTATCGCTATAGTAACAAGACAAAGCGCGGAGTTGGGTTCTTGAAAATTGAATTCAGTGAAAGCCGGAGTGTCTTAATAATAGATTTCTTCTGCCTACCCTGCTATACGAAAAACACAGCAAAAATCTTATAATTTACTTTAATTTCGTTGTAATGCCTAAATAATAGTAATAGATAACAACTTCTATGAGTCATTTAGTAAAGGGAAAATTGAAAGTTTATTTCATACATCACCAACGTGTAAGCTGGAGGTTGTTAGGACCAATATTAAAAGATCTAGATCCAGATTTAAAACAGGTTACTCGATCTACTTTCTAAATGATTGCCAATTCAATTGCAACTTGACCCACATTTGCATCTAAGCTGATACATTTACAAAAGCTGTTCGAATGATTGTCTCGAAATTAAATAAAGGTTACACTGAATTGGCGTGACTGTGTGACCTGTCGTTACCACATCCACTTTACAGAATATTTATCGGTTTGACACGAATAAAATATATATGTAGGTATGATCTGACTTAGCGTGTATGATAAGGAAGCTCTTCTCTCTGGAAATCTAGCCACCGATGGCCGGGATCCTTGCCTCACTGTTTAAAAATTTTCCATATTTTTAGTTGTATTTTTTTTTATTTATATTTAAAAATGTAAAATTGTAAATTGTATTAAAAGGGTACACATTTTAAAATATATTAAAATTATTAAGTTACCAGGCTACATTCCTTAGCTTTAGAAATGGACATGATGATGGAAAAACAAATGTTACATTTAACCATATTACAATTTTGCCAAGCAACGACAAACAAAATACTGACAGCTTCAGCTCTACTCGATCACGAATTCATACAAAATATACTTTTAAGGAATAAAAATTGTGAATCTAATCAGTGTTTCTAACAGAAACTTTCTCATCGTTTGTTTCAATTGGCTAAAGCATCAGTATAGGGCATTTTGTGTATCTCTTGATTCGGAATAATTTTAAGATTCTAAATAATTTTATTTTAAAAATATTTTATTTAATAATAATTAATCAACATTTACAATATACTAACCTGATAAAATTACTCGTTATCGGCATTTCGTCGTATTGTATCATATCGAAAAACTAAACGAACCAAAGCAATATTTACATTAATAATATTATATATCTTATTCAACGTAACAACGACACGTGTAGTAACAGTAATATATTATTATATCATTGCAACCCAGTACTACCTTCCGGCTACAGTATTGCAGGCTTCATGCATCGTCAAGCTTATAAACCTGTCAGACCGATTCAGTTACAAAAGTAGATGTTACACTTAGAGTTATTCTTTGATTCAAGATATATTCTTTTAAGTTATTATAGTGAATATCAATTTTAGTATTAATAGTGATATATAGTCTATATTTAACACTTTAAAAATCTAAAAAATATCACATTTAAATTGCTTAAAATAGTATAGAGTATAGTCACACTAAAGGATAAATTTCCTTGAAACCTATATGTGTACTATGAAGTTTAATTTCTTATACCGAAATATTACATGAAAAAGACATCAACGCGCTCACATTCATGAGAGTACGTTATTCTTTACGCATGCAATTTTTAAGATAAGCCACGCGCTGCTTTCCTAATTAGATCATTATGAAGTTTCACATGCATTTTGCGAATATACTAGTTGTATGTTTTTATTACTTTTAATTATAGTTGCAAAGTTTTTATTATTAAGTTATTTATGTATCGTAGTAATTTTACTTTTTTTTATAAGCTAGATTGACACATACAGCTTAATAATTGTCATTTTAAAATATATTTATATAATATCTTTTTTACCTTCTTCAATTTATAATGTTGTAAAAATATATGTTAATCGATTGATTTTGTGTTAGAAAAAATAATAATGTGCATTCTTTCTTTATGTCATCCTTATATTACTTACACAAAATATTGTATTAGTATCTTGTCTATGTTGACTAATATTTGATTTAAAAAAATATTTATATTATAAAAAGGCACCTATTTACAAAAAAAAGTGCAAAGTATTTATGGTCGATAAATAATTAACAATACATGTGCCTTATTGATATTACTCAGTTCAAATTTATACAGGGACTAGCATTTTTTATTATATTTTGAACTCTATATATACAGACTTAGTGATTACTTGTCGATACAGTACGTACAAGGACGTAAATACTTTCACTGGTGATTTGAGTCACTTTACAGACAGAGCCTTTCTTTTAGTGTGAGAATATTTTTAAACTTAAATACAATAAAAGAGCCGGTGCCGTTTTGGAATGTTTGGTTAAACGATAACCGTGACCTACACTTAAAAATAAATGCATATTATAGAATTTTTTGCCTAATAAATAAATATGACATCTGATTGTTTTCCCCTAAACATAATGTATCGCTAGCTTATTTTTATTTAGTAAGGAGTAGGATTAGTGTTTTTGTAAACTTTGGTTTGGGCACGTCGAACGAATGAATGATGAAAGAATGGCACAAAAGATTTATGATGGAAAAGTGAGTGATAATAGAGGTAGGAGAAGGAGACTCGGTTGACCTTCGAAGACACAGTATCAAAGATACCGGAGAAAGATCAAGTAAAAAGCATGAAGACCTCCCGCATATATGAAGACGTTGATGACAGTGGAAGAGGCGAAAGAGATATGTAGAGACCGCTAGGGATAAAGCGTGACGTTAAGTTAATTATATAATAATTCTAAAATATTCCATTTTCAATACAAGTTATGATATAAAATTTTCGGTAAGGTAATTTTCTAAGGTTCATTGCAATATGCTACCATTTATATGAAATTTTATTGTCAAAATGAATAATAAAACTTTAACTACTCATTAAAATTATATTTCTGTCTAAAATTTGTGATTTATGTATTAAGAAACTGAAATGCAATAAACACTGCAACGTGTGCCGTCGGTCTGCGCACAATTTCGCTTGCTACCATAGTCCGCTAAAATTATACGTAAATTTCTGACAGTTTTTGTAAGGTTTTTTTTAGTTAATACTAGTCATCGCCATCACCTTTATTAACGGCATCTTTATTTAAAATGTAAAATGAAAAATCCCGATATTCCCGTTACCATTTGAATTTTGAGTATCGTCTCCCTTACATACTTCTAATCTACTTACAAGGACCTATAGATATATACCTATAACCTGTAAATTTTCTAGGCTTTCCTTTACTAGAAAAAGAATTTTGAACTTATTCATTGTATTATATGTGAATAGTTATTCTTTATACGTTGTGTCATAAGTGTAAGTTGCCAAAGAAAAAATTTTTTCTATATAAATCAAAACAGGGTTTTTTTTAATAAAATAATTACGTTACTAGAAATTAAACGTTAATTATGCAACTAAGGTGTATAGAAATATAATAAAAAATATATGCAGAGTTATCTATGATATTTATTTTTAGAAGCATTAATTATTAAAATTATGTAATCTAGAACATCTTAAACCAATTATAAAATTAACTGAACATTATAGGAACTACTGTATAAATATAAAATAACTGTTCGGTACAACTATCCTTGAGATACTACGATAGTTACGATATAGTTTGCATAATTTTTAATAGTCTAAATTCCTAAGTTACTTGAATAGAACAAAGTGAAAGAAAAAAGATCTTAATAGTTAAAAGAAATATTTTTAATAAACAGCAACTTATAATTGCGTATTAAAAAATACAATTACTTTCCGTAACGGTTTCTGTTAAAATCGTAACGGTTAAATGTTTACTTACTCACTTTGTTTTTTACTTTATAATTACTGTGCACTAGCTCCCCCCACTAAAGGGAATGAATTAGTTTATTCTAACCCACTCTGGCAGTCAGTGCGGCGTTAAGTTACGCCACTCAACACGCAAGTTTCGTCTTGAATTCGGACGGAAAGTGGAGCATGCAAAAGCATGGAGCTTCTTTATTTTTGATTAGCCTTTTGTTTCTTATATAGAAAGACTGCTTTATATTTTTACCTTCACAATTTTAAGTTTATTTTTAATACACTCAGCACTTTCTTTTTTTTATAGAAATAAAGGCATCATTATGTCAAATGATTTTGTTAAATGATTTTGTTAAACCAAATTGAATGAATGATAAATATTTAAATTATTTTCATTTGCACGCTGGTAGAAGGAGCGCGGCGGTGAGTTAAGCCACTCTACAGGCATTTTCTCTAAAATTGGATGGAGAGAGCAATGGATTCTGGATTCCTTCTGTCTACCCTGTAAGTGGGACAAGACGTTTTTAATCCAAATAATATATTTAGTTCTTTGAAATTAAATTTTAATTTTAATTAAATCTCTTGAGCACGGGGCGTTGCCGGAATTGAATGAAACTTGTTATACTTACTGTGACGACGTATATGACATTTTATTAGTATCAAACATAATATGCAATAATCAGAAACGATATTAAAATATATGTAGAAGAATTAAATTGATTACGAGGTCGTGTGAACACGACAGGTTGTGGGTTCGAGTCCAACTCTATAACTTAAACCAGTGCTTTAATAACATACATAAAAATACTATAATATGTTGGTTAAATGCATGCTTATATGTAATATCTATAACAATAGCCAGATAATATAATAATTATTTTAAAATTAAAAGAAACCAAATAAAACGTTAATTATCAGACTATTACAAAATTCTACTTTCAATACTTTCACAAAGCTCCTTAAAAATATATGTTTTTACACTTTGTGGTAGAGCTTAATTATTATATATAACATAATATGTACAATGTCCCGAATCGCTTCTTGCTTTTGCTTCCGCAATCTACTCGTACAATATGTCCATTGCAAGCCCGCCCTCACATTTATATGTATCATATGGATAGGCAATGGTTAAGCTAATGAAGTCTTTGTACAATACCACATATATAGAGTTCTATCGATAAAATAATTATTAAACCACTCGTTCCTCATATAGTTATAATAAAAATTTAATCAAAATTATTAAATCTATTATAATAAATTTGCCGGGATTTTTTATTTTTTCTCAGATGAAATAAGCGTAAAGACATGACTATTTTTTCTCTTTTTAAATGCAATGTTAAGTAAATCCAGACTAAGTTTATTTGAAACTATTTTAAAGTAATTTTACAGATTATAAATCTATTTAAAATTAACTGAAAGAACTGCATCTCTTAAGATGGAAAAACAAAGCATTTGAGATTAGAATATTTGGCAACGTCTATTCTAAAATAAGGGATTGAAAGTGTACTTTTGAAATATACCGTACAAATTGCATTGCAGCGAATATCAGGTTTGTTTAGTAACTTTTCCCCACCATATTGGTTTAGTTTTTGTTTGACCAGTTTTCAGACTTAGAACCGGATGTGATAAATATAGCAGAACAATGTAATCGAGGACTAGATTCTAGTAAAGGAGACTAGTAAAGGATTTTATTTAGCGGTATATTTATATTTATCGTATACTTGAATATGCGGAACATTAAGTTGTATGTAGTTCTCCTTGTGAGAGTGGACTCAGACGCTTGTGGTTTTACTTTCGTTATATGAAATAACAGCGCTTTTATTTATAGTGAATTGTCTGACGTAAATATAAAGAAAGTGTTCGTGTAATTTATATAATAATACAATTTACTTTTATAATATACCCACAGATTATCCATACATTACTTAGTATAGAGTTGAAGTCGCTAATTTCAAAACACATAGAGCAAAGAAAAAGGAGCGCATTTCTTGGTTATAATTTTATCTTGCAGCAAAATTAAAGCAGTTCTGTCGTGACTGCGGCCACACTCATGGTCGACTATTTAGAAAGCGTAAGATACCATTTTAACTCCTATTGAGTAACTACTGTTGGCTATTTAATATAAATAAATATAAGTAAAATTATTCATTCTCCAATCTTACCTTTTTATAACGTTCAAGTCTTTATAACATAAAACAAAATAAACCGCACTGATTAATTTTATCTCAAATTCACCATCGTTCGGCACTATCGAGGAACACCTGTGTCACTGTGAGTTTAAAAAAAAAGAATCACACATCCGCCTTTTTTGACATTTTCAAAATTTACGTTCGAAAGCCGAATAGATCGATGTCAACGGCCGCGCTGCAATCCGTGTACTGTCAGTGCAGTGCGAGTGTCTCTAGTTTCGGTGTTTTACGCGCGACTGCACATCTATTTCAATTCAATCTATCGATTTTCGAACGTAAATTCAAAATGTGGCGGGAACTGTGCGTACGTCGGTCGTGCGTGGCTACGTGGTGCGCGCGAGGAGCGGTCGGTGCGCAAGTAGCGACTGCGGTCACTTTTGCTCTCAACACTCTCTGCCCACCTGGCGTGTGCTCGACGTATTAACCGTGATATTTGTGGCGCCACCCTAACTTGACCTCCACAACCGTTGAATCAACCCTCTACAAAACACCTGAAAAAGATCAGCTTAGACTGGACGCAAATTATACACATATATGTAGGGTGGAACAAGTTGCGTTCACATTTAAGCATACTTTCAGCTCACATTAAGCAATAGATTTAACACAGTAGTTATGATATAATTCTTTGTTTTGCTTCTGGAACCTACTCACGTATGTTTGAAAGCTTTGTAGTACAGGATTTGTAACTTGAAAAAAAACAATAACATGAATATTTAAAAAAGAAAATGTTAAGCTGTGTTAAGAAATCAGGAAATAGGCCAAATATTTTAAAATTTTCTGCAAATACGTAACACATACTTAATTTAGTTACAGTTCTTTCAATGTATTGAAAAACATTCTGAATTTAAATTATTGCGTGTTGAGTGGCGGGGCTCAACACCTCGTTGTTTTTTGTTTTATCAGAGCGAGAAAATGAAAATAAAATTTAAAAATATAAATAATCAGGTACAATATATAGGAACAGTTATCTAGTCGTTTATATATATTATGAAAGCAATTTGCATGATATATAAAAAGAACAGTACTTGTTTATAAATGAAGTGACCTTCTTAACATGTTTTAAGAATAAAGTAAAAGATTTCGGACGTGTAACCGTACGATCAGTAAAGGCTGGTTTTAAATACAAAAAAAATTATATATAACCAATACCTTTGAGAAATAGCTGCACACTACATTTATCATACAGCAGGGTAGAACCTAGTGCCAAGACACTCCGTTTGGCTTGTTATCAAAGCGAGCGAAAATAGTTCATACACCCTCCTTAGAATCAAACCCACAACCATCGCATTTACAACCAGACATACCACTATGCCACGACAACCTCTTAGAAAAACTCCCAGAGAAGGTATGGATTTTGCGTTTGTCTGGAGTTTGTGTATAGGAAGGCTCGGAGTAGTTTTTTTGTGAGTTAAGATTTATTCTGCGATTCGAATGACGCCACCACTTATGACCAAAAACATATTTTATGCACATGTTTGATTATGATAGTAACAACATTATGATAACAGAGTGGTGGGCTAGGATTCTCCCCACCTGATCCGCATAATGAAAAGGATGGTTGTCGGTAATATTTTACAGCTGTTATTATTATCTATAAGTCGTCAATTATCGTCAGAAGGAGATTGTCGTGGCGCATGAGCACAAGGATGTGACTGTAACGCGATGGTTATGGGTTCGATCTCCACTTGATGGAATGAATTATTCATATTTTCGTTTCTTCGCTGTAACAACAAGGCCCGGCATTGAGCCCGCCACTCACCACACAATGCCTCGAAAACTTCAACGATATGTGGAGAACGGAGGGCCTTAGTTTCCTTTGCCTACCCTGTAATATGCGGGATATTATATTTTTAAAAAGTACATCACCGATGAGTTGAGTCATACCAACACATCAAAATTTTACTATAATAGTTACTGCATTTAATGCGCGTACTCGTGAAAATAATAAAAGTTTTTGTTTTATCAAAATCTGGTCAGGATTTCCAAAATTACAGATTTTTAAAATTTGCCGTTCCTTCGCCCGCTACTGTACTGTACTGCACTACTGTGTGACGTCACGCGGCGTCTCGTATATGTCCGATTACGTTTGGTGCGGAGTGTTTACGTGCAAGAAATTCGATCTGTAAAGTGATTTGCTCTTCATATTTTAAATTTTTGTTATTGTGTTTGTGTTTATAATTTTTTTATAAACTATTCTTATTAAATTAACATACACATACAGGCGGATAGCCTACCAAAAGTAGATATTTTTTATGGTTAGCCGCTGAAATGCGGGAAATTCTCATTTATATAAATACATATTATAATCATTAATTAAAAGGCAACCATTTGTTGTCGAATTTTAAAACGGCACAAAAAAACAATATTTTCCAAGTTGATAATGTTTAACATAAATTTCCAAAAATATTAAATGATAATAAAGACAGTTTATTTATTTTTTTTGTATTTAACAAGCAGGGCCAGCAAATATTTTTTTATATTGACTTTAATAGTTACAATAGGTCTATATTATGAAGTTTATTTTATTCTTTATCGCAAATAAACTGAATGATTTTCTGATGATGACCCAAACGAATTTGGGTGGGATTGATGTAAAGTATATGTTTTTGAAGTATTGTGTATCTTCAATTTAAAAAAAAAAAACAGAAAGTTATGGAGGCGAAATATATCTTTTAAGCTTCACGCTGTATTTTATCACTGTAAAAAATAAAAACAGATTCTTTTTTCTCGAGGTATTTATTTTTTAAATATGCTAATAAAACATTGGTGTGACTCTGTGTCACTGTTCCAATAAATAAAGTTCTTTCAATAAAAAATTACATCACTTAAATACTAAATAAAATACAAGGTAGGTACTCCTCGATTACCCTGCTTAGAACTTAGACTTTATTCAGTAATAAAATCAACAAGGATAATTATATAAAGCTGTAATATACACCTATTGAAACAGTATAACAACAACAATCATATAAACCGCAAGTTTCAACCGCGATCTCATTATATTATGTTAATGTCACGAGGATGTATCCTTATCATTGTTCGTCATAGTGGAATAATAAAAAATGCTTTGATAAAATAATAAAAAATTACCAATTAAAGTTGATATGTAATTGTTTACCTTTTTATATTGTATGTGTAAAGATTAAAGTAATCTAGTCATAAATATAGTTAATTAATGATGAAAGAATGATAAAAGATACGCCAGTATGACTCATATGAAAAGTATCAGATTGACAGATTATATTTTATAGTTTAAGTTTGAATTTGATAAACCACCTATAGTTTTCGATAACCTAATCGAACCTAAAAAAACCTAAAAAAAAAAGGAAGAGAAAGGACTACTTCACTTTTTATATAAAAATCAACGCATTATTAACAGAAACTTATCACTGAACTGAGTTTTAATAATATTAACTTTAACATTTACCAATTTTCTTAAATGCCTAATTGCATTTTTTTTGCTTAAGTAATTTCCCAAAAAACAGATGTAATTTTTAAAAAATGTTTCTTCTTCTGAACACAAATTATTATTTTAGTGTAAATAAATTTGCCCTAAATCATTTGTGTTTTGTGAACTTAAAACTAAAGTTAAATAATTTTTTTAAAACCAACGAGAGTTGATTTCATAATCTTCAAAATCTTGTGCCTAAATCTATACTGTATTGTATACAAGATTTACAACTGTTGGTGCCATCATCGAACCGCTCGCCTCAGGAGTACGGGAAGATTGCCATGATAACTTTGAAATGTCATAGTAAATTTAATAAAGCGATAGAATAAAACTATTGATTTATTTTTAATCCTTTCTTGATATACATACGATACTATATTTATTTCAGTATAAAGATAAACAAGATATTATAAATAAAGATAAGTTTTGTCAATATAGTGAAAAACTATTTTTAGAACAGTTGCCTGTGTTGCTATCAATAAACTAAGAAACGCTTATACTAAGGTTCCAATTACAGAAATCTAAGTAATACATAAAATTTTATTCAACTTTTTATTCATAGGAGTAATCACAATTACCTAATTGTTGTTTTTTTTAATAAAATATAAATATTATTAATAAACTTTTAATATAAAAATAAATAAAAAAAGTATATAGGCTTAATATAACTTTTATTATCCTTAATATAATATTAGTTGAGATAAAGAAGTCTCAAACTGAAGTTCAATATTCTCATTTAGTTCTTCATCAGTTGCTATGAACTCATAGTCAGCTTTTCAACACGTCTTTGTTTAACGGATCTATGGATATATATCCGATTTTGAAAGGTTTTGAATAATAGCCTTTTCTGAGCTTAGACACTTTGATTGTTGTAACAACTTGGCCAGTAGTAAACCCATTTTTCAGTTTCATCTATAAAATATAGATTCTTTTTCTACTTTCTGGCAATAATTAGAATAAAGTTGTTATTAATTCGATATATTAAAAAATCTTTCATTGGACCAGTCCATTCATAGATTCCTTATGGTAGGCGAATGTTACCAACTAGATCGTTAGATAGAGAGCTAGAGAACATTTAAAAAAAAAAAAAGTTTGGGAAAATTTTCAACAATCTCCTAAAATGCAAATAGATATCCTAATAATATAAAATACGTGTTAAGACACTCCGTTCCCCACTTTCTGTCGAATTGAAGGCATTGCGGGTTGAGTGGCAGAACTCAACGTCGCGCTTAGGCTCGACACCAGAGCAAAGAAATG
>DWAN01002555.1:0-14916 GCA_018230445.1 Heliconius hewitsoni | reverse complement strand
ATATATATATATATATATATATATATATATATATATATATATATATAAAATTAAAGCTTGCTAGTATAACGTAGCTGGCCCCATTTTTAATCAACCTTTAGAATGTCTAACAAGAGTAAAGGTAAATGGTCTGGTAATAATAAGTATATATGTTTTTACATTTATCTTAAAAATATATTTAAATACGAGTGTTTCTATTTTAACGTTGATGAGCGTGTACCTAAAATTGGTGCTGCCTCTGAAATGGCCCCACTTTCAAGTTATTAAGTACGCATACAGTCTTAAGTACATATTGGACTATTAATCCATAAAATTTTAGCTTTGCTAAAATGATGTAGGTGTGGGGGCCGTGGGATCCAGGTTATTAATTTCAAAAGGAAATAAAATAACTGAATAAATTAATTCACCATCACCAATAAATACTAAAATACTATTGAAGTTAAATAATAAAAGGTCCTGTATAAATAAGAAAGATTTTTTTTATATTCAAGCCAATTTATCATCATTATTATTATTTAATATTCAGCGTCATCTTACTATTGTAATGATGATTAGGGGTTCGATTCCAACTCGGAGTAACTTAATGTATCTAAGTAACTCATAAGTCGTTGGGTTCCGCAACCAAACACGCAGTTTCTCTGAAAGGCACTTAAACACAAATATTCCCAAAACATATTTGGAAGGTGAGGCACAGAGACAACATTACATTTTCTCCACCTTACCTGATATATGCGGGATATAGCGTGAAATAAAAAAAAACAAACAAATCTCTCATATTAGAATAACAGTATTTCAACTAACATGCAACTGTAGTCTAGTAATTTGTCACCCGCATTCGAAGCAATAACGCAAAGGAAAATGGTGTCTGTGGGAAATTGTAGGTGCCGTACTGTACTGTACTGTGTAGCCAATTGTTCGCTTTATATATCAACTTGTATTTTATGGGCCTTCCTATTTACGTAGTGTGGAAGTGCAAACTTTGTGTTTGCAGTAACAGCTTAACAGGGAGGGTCCTTAATGTTTTTAACCCACTCTTATTATTAGGTCGAGCTGTAACTGTGTAATAAAATCTAAGAAACTGAATTTTGTCCCTTTTTTAATAATTGTGTCATCATGAAACTTCGTAGTATTGTGTAGTTTAGATGACAACACAATAATATGATGTCATCGAGCTGGTGAGGCCGTCGTGGCCCAGGGGCATAAGGGTGTGGCTATAACGCGACGGTTGTGTGTTTAGTCCTCACTCGAAGAAATGAAATGTTTATTTAAATTTATGTTTCCATTTCTTCGTTCTAGACAAAGAGCGGCGTTGAGTTCCGTACAGAGTGAAGCTGATAAAAAAATATCGAGCTGGTCTGGTGATGAAGTCAAGACTTGATTAGTGAAATTGGTTAAAGGTTACTATATACCACACGAATATTATTATATAACATATAGCTCATTAAATTAAATTAGCTTCACGCTGTATCCCGCCCACAGCAGGATAGGCAGAGGGAACCTAGTATTAAAACTTGTATTATTTAGACACTCCGTTCCCCACTTTCTGCCGAATTCTGGAGGCACTGCGTGTTGAGTGGCAGAACTCAACGCCGCACGTAACCTCAACACCAGAGCGAATCACAGTTTAATCATCTAATAATACTCTATCAAGAGGTAAGCGACCGACAAACATAGAAACCCATTAATAGTAACGAATTCAAACCACAGTACGAGTGTATACTCGTTGACGTCATTTGCATTACAACTGGAAAATTAAGCGCGAAACTCCAAACCTTTCTGTATCTACTTCGGTTTCTATGAAGGCTAATAATGTAATGGAAATATGCATTTACACTTAGTATTTGTTTGTTAATTAGTTATGCATTTTTTTTATATTTATATATTAACGTGGCGTTGAGTTCTGCCATTCAACACGCAATGCCTCTAGAACTCGATGGAACGTGGGGAACGGAAGTGTCTTAATGGGAACTAAGTGTCTTTACACTAAACTCCCAGGGTCACTCGTCCTACCTTGCTATATGCGGGATACGGCATAGAGTGTAGAGCAAAAAAGGAGAGTTTTCTGTGGCCTTTTCGACCACAACGGAAGAAATTAGTACTATACAATATTAATTTGTAAAATCTACAATGTGTTAACTCGATAGCGATGCGTACATTTTGCTACGCATCATTTATTCCCAATAAAATAATATAACATGTATCTGAGCATCACGTAGCACCCATTCGTGCGAAACTATGATAGAACTTCGAATTAAATCTTACTTTTTGTTCTAATATAACTGTTTTTGTAATATTTCATAACAGTGTATATATTTCTTGTTGAAGTATATATCCTGTTATGAAAAATATTTTAATGTGTTTTTGTTTGTGGTGAAATAGGTATTATTTTATCTTTTATCTGCATTTTGTTAATTGAGCAAGTAGTACTTAACGACTTATTAAATATGTGTACGTACTAGCGTGCTACAGATCGTGGGTTCGATTCTAAGTCGAAAAAATTAAATATTTAATATTGCTACTTCTAGTAACGCATCCAAAATTCATCTGAAACTGGAGAATAGAACTAGGTTCCAGGTATTATCCAAACTGGCATTGGCTAGAAAAATTTGCTAAATAATCTTGACCAACCTAGAACTATCATCAATTTGAATTTGGAGTCGCTGTCGTGAGGAGCTCGGACATTGGAGGTGGGCGTTAATGCACATTTATAGAGGCTCCTTAAACCTACACTTTAGTATGTCTACCAAAAACTTCTCTAAGAAAAAATATTTTTCATTCACTCTTTTTATTAGACATCGTTGTCTAATAAAAAGAGTGAATGAAAAAAGCAGCGTTAAATTCTGCCAATTAATACCTATGAAATGTGGAAAACTACCTTCTCTCTGTATTCTCCGTTGTATGCAGAGTACAGTGTGAAGCTGAAGAAAACAACGTACGCAAAAATCACAATTTTATATACCTAGTAATATACGTACGTACAAACATTTTATTTTAGCATAAAATTTTCAACAAAAAATTTTTATTGTTGTATTTTTAAATAATACATTTTGATGCCCTTTTTGTAAGCGGTAACGTACCAACTGAAACCAGGAAATTCCTTTAGCAAAAAAGACGAAATAAATGTATATATTTGAAATATTTCAATATTTATTCAGTAAAAATTTTATAACGGGTTAAATCTCTTCAATCATAGCTGTTAAATTTTTTAATTATTTTTTAGTTTCACGCTGTGTAGGAGCATGCGTAGGCAGAACCTACTCTTAAAACGCTCCCTACTTTTTTTTTCAATTTTTAAGAAACTGCGTTTTGAGTAGAGAAACTTAAAACCAAATTTCGTCTTATTACGAAAGCAAGGAAATGGAAATATTCATTCTGCGAGTGGGAATCCAACCTATACCCGTTGTGTTACCAGACAGATGATAGACCGTTAAGCGACAGCGGCCTCAGCTCAGAATAAAATAATTTATTCCTTTTTAGAGATAAAATCAAAATTAAATCATCTTCACGCTGTATCCCGCACACAACAGGGTAGGCAGAGGGAACCTTGTGTCCGTTCACTACACTTCGTTACCCACTTTCTGCCAAATTCAGAGGCATTGCGAGTTGAGTGGCAGAACTCAACGCCGCGTGTAGTTCCGACACCAGAACGTAGAAATGGAAATATAAATTTAAGTAAATATTTCATTTCTTCGAGTGAGGATCGAATCCACAACCAGTCGGTTTTACAGTCACACTTCGTGCCGCTGCGCCACGACTGGCCTTTTTAGACATACTCAAAATAACAAAACGAAACCCTCATAGGATCACTTTGTTGACCATCTGTCCGTCTGTCAAGACCATTTACCTCAAAAATGCGTGGAGGTATCAAGCTGAATTTAATATTAAATAAATTAATATTAATTTCAGCTTGATGCACAAGAAAAATCAAGCTTCTAAGTCAACGCGATCAAAAGATACGAGCATTTATAGATTTTGCTGCATTTTTTACGAAAACAGTCAAGTAATCAAAAATTATAAGGTATTTCCCGTGAACATGCAATTTTAAAATTTGGTACGAAGTGAGAAATTACAATAGCTACAAAGGGAACAAACAAAAAAATGAAAATTTATAGGTATTTCATAGAAAAACATTATTACAAATTTATATTTCCAGCTCATCTCATACAAAATTAGTGCATATACCCGCAATCTTAATTTTGTTCAATTACAAGGTATATTTCGATCAATTTGATCGATCAAGTTGATCAATTTTACAAGGTATATTTCGAGAAATTGGTACTTCCGACTTGCACTTAACCAGTTATTTAAAATCATAATAATTTTATAAAGTACAGTAAATGTAATGATACAACATTTTTTTTATGTAGAATTGCATACTTTTTTGACCCCTAAAGGCTATATGGGTGTAAAACACTTTTTTAAGTTTTTGCAGCTCTTAAAGGTTAAGAGCATTTAGAGAGTGAGTGAGAGTGGCAGAACAAAATCGGGTTTTATTTTTGAAATCAATGATCATATTTAATAATAATATTTCCATCAATTCAGATCGATGAAGATCGAATTTACAACTGACACGTCTTACAGTCAAATTTAAGCCTCCTTAAGCTAACCTTCTTAAATCTCCTCTAAAACCTTTATATTCTTTATATAATTTGCTTATTATATATATAATATATTATATACATATATTACCTGCATATGTTCCTGAGATAAGAAGCTAGAATCGCATCGACATGTCGAGTTATTGGCGCAATAAATTTACTAGAGATAAATATACACCGTCGTAAAATCTTGGAAAGGAAGGACTTGAATGCGGACATAAAACTGTAGATACGGTTTCTGAATATTTATTGTATGGACGAACAAACAATGGTAATACGATAACTGGATTAGAGCTCAATAATACGAATATATACTAATATTTTGGAACTGAAGAATTTGTTTGTTTGTACGCGCTAACCCCAGGAAGTAAATAAATATATTTATTATATTTTTTTCTATATAAAAAACCAAACCAGTAGGTTCCAATTGAGAAAAATATATTTGTGTTGAATAGTCTATTATGCCAGGAAGCCTATAAAAGATAGCCTTTACTTTGGTAATAAATTCAATATAAGATAAGGCCGGCGTGGTCCAAGGACACAAGGATGTGACTGTAACGCGACGATTGTGGGTTCAATCTCTCAGTGAAATAAATGATTATTTATTAATATTTTTATTTCTTTGATTTCCTTCTCGTTTTATTCTACAGCTCCCAGCTTATAGAAAGTGAGTAGAATAAAGCGTGAAGCTGATTTGTTTTCAATGTAACCGTACTGTACTTGCGGCCAGAGTTTCCTTCTATATGGGTGCCGAGTTCTATGTTCTCTCGGGATTTCTAGATCACCTCGAAGTGGGTTAGGTTTTCGATGAGTAAGTCAGTCACAAAAATTGAGAAATTTTGAAACGTAAAACGTAAATATATTTAAATTATTGAAATTTTATATATATTTCAAAGATTGATGAATTATGAAGGGCTCAAAAGTAACTTGAAACGGTTCATGTAAAATACATATTTTTGGACACTAATAGGCAGATACAATATTTTACATTACACAACCTAATTCCACAATTCATACCTCCACAAGCTGTTCCTTACATAATATCGAAAGACTTCAAAAACTTCTCAGACAAAATTTCCAAGCTTTCTTCCAATATTTATAACAACAACTATAGTCTGATGAAACATTACCTCGATATTTCAAAATACTTATGTCACCCAACATAAACCGTTTACTGTCGAATATTCTGCGAAGAAAATTCAGAACTTTAAAATTTTAAATCGCGAAATAACTTGAGGCCGTCGTAGCGCAGTGCGGCAACTTAGGGAACCTAGCTCGTAAAACTAGGTTCCCAGATTCCTCTTTCAGAGTTCTAACCCGATCCATATTAAGATAATTCTGTCCTCATTTTTCACCGAATTATGAACGAGTTGCGTGTAGAGTGGCGTAACTCAACACTGCTTTGCCTCGTTACCAGAGATAACTAATGATAATATTTCATTTCTTCGAATGGGAATCGAACTCACAACGCCACAACCACCCACAAATTTAGAAATTTAAAATTTAAACTCATATTAATTTCAATATTCTTGCCAAAAACGCTTACTCATCTTTCGTAGTGTAGTTGGTGATATAGTGCATATATTTACCCTTACAAGGTGCCAACCGAGTGTGAATAATACATGGTTAGATATGACCCAGATAACATGCAATC
The DNA here is from genome assembly GCA_018230445.1 of Heliconius hewitsoni. Classification (NCBI taxonomy): domain Eukaryota; kingdom Metazoa; phylum Arthropoda; class Insecta; order Lepidoptera; family Nymphalidae; genus Heliconius; species Heliconius hewitsoni. The sequence goes on along the minus strand of DWAN01002555.1, from coordinate 8,664 downwards.
TTTTATGCTTTAAGTGTTTATATTAGAAATTTTTCTTTGATATTTTTTTCTAAGGTGTAAGGTGTTAAAGGAAGTGGTTGGGAAAGAAGTTTTTTTTTAACCATGTATTAAACGCTCTTTAACCGACTTTACCAAGGAGGAGATTCACAATTGAAATGTTTTTAAATATTTTTTTGTGTTTGTTTGTTACGTGACAATTTTTAGTATAGCTGTTTCTGAGACCGTTTCGTATTTAAAAATTTAATAATTTTTTTTGTATTTCATGGCAATTGGGAAAGGAATAAAAAAATAATGATTACCATAAACCAGTATTTTTATTGTATGTATTCTATCTATACTATTTTTAATCGTTATAACAAATTTTGGGATTCGATATAACAACTAAAAATACTTCTTATGGCATTGATCTCTAATATAACGAATTTTAAATTGCAGAGAGCTATACATATAAGAATCAATAATTTAAGTATTGTTCTTTATTTGTCTTTACTATCAAATATTTAAAACATTTTTTCTATGTTTTAGTTTTTATTTCCACGTAGTGTTGAATTTCATCACTAAAACGCAAGTCTTATCTTGCTAAAAAAATTGGACAAGCGAGAGTCGCGCTCGCCCAGCCAGAGTTCCCTACGAAAGTTGAAGGTTTTTCTACTTGACATTTCACTTGAACTAGCGGCCTTAATATTAAATTTTGTCTCCCTTTTAAGGCTATTATTTTTTTATTATTTAACCATAAATTAATAGTTTTCCCTGAACTAATACTACTTGTAGATGATAGCTGACAAATTTCATAATTCTAGGTCAACCGGAAGTACCCTTTTAGTTTTGATAACTGACAGATAACAAAGTGATCTTATAAAGATTCCTTATTTTTCTTACAAGGTGACGGAACCCTGACTATCTGCCCATATTATGAATACTTGTACATATAAACTATAGTATTCTGACAGATCCTGATTAACCATCTTTTACGTCTTCAACAAGTTATCAGATAAATAATAATTGAAATCCATTACATCAAATATACTTTAAATAGTCGATATATTTATGAATGTTAGCATATGAACTATAAAATATTCTAAGCACTAGAGATATTCCGGGTCAAAGTATTATTCAATAAATATACATTTGTGGCGTTGGGTTCCGTTTTACTCAACACGAAATGCCTGTAGACTTCGGCGGAGAGTACGGTGTTTCAACACAAAGTTTCCTCTACCCTTCCTTGTACGCGATACACGGTGAAACTGAAAAAAAATATATTAAGTGTTTTCGAGAAATCGGGTTATACATTGATTGTGAAATTACAAACAGACATTACATGCTAAGCTCGATTTAAATATTCTGATTTAAGAATCTGAGTTGAGCAATCAGCGTTTGATTTATACTACGCATAAAGAAAAAAAAAATTACCTGAGACCCTCATGACGCAGTGGGATTGAATCTACAATATATAGATACACGCGATAGTTGTAGATTTGAATTCCAATCGGAGAATATTTCTCCGCTCTGATAGACTGAGCCTGGTGCTATATCAGTCACCACGTAAAATGTCGAAAATCTAAATAATAGGCTCATCCCTCTCCCCCTACAAATACGTGAAAAAACTTGAAGCTGCTTACGAATTTCTTAGTATTACATCAACTAAAGAATACGAGTACATCAAAATATTTATAAATACGCTGTAAATAAGTCAATAAATCTGTTTAAAAATATTTAAATGAAAAAGTAATTTTTTTATACTTTTAAGTCGTTAATTTAAATAAGTCATGCTACGAGTCCCTCGAGAAGCTACCTGAAGAGCGTCCAAAAGGCTTTCTGAGCTTTAAACTCGAATAAAATCTGCAATATTTTTTTTAATTAAAGTTAAAGCAATTGTTTAATGTTATACTATTAATTGTCCGTTGTTGTAATTTTTATTATTATTTAGGAGTAATATTCTACACTCCCTAATTTAGGAAGTGCTCTACACTCTCTAATTTAGGTACATTATCGATATGCTATTTTTTAATGGTCTAAGTCCAGTAGTTTTGTCTTTGAATTGTCTGTCACTCACACAGTTATGGAAGAGCTCTACCTATATATCTCTAGAGCTTTAACCTATATATAAATCGACGCTTTAGTAGGGGCAGTCAGGAAGTTACAGCATTATATATTTTTTATTTGAATATTATTCAAAATTTAGTTTGGTGGAATGCACTAATCTTATAAAGTAATGGTTAATATACAAAAATTGTTTTTTGTTCTAATACAATAGAGTATTTATTGACGTCTAAGTTCGGCTATAAGCTTACTGAAGACTTAACCCCCCTTATCTCGTCTCTGGTAAAATTCTGTAATAAAGGAACAGTAAACGGCGTTTGATTGTATTCTTGAATTTTCTGTATTCCTGTACTTCTAAGTATTACCAAATGTATCGTACTGTCCGAGGTGATGCTAATGACATCTCTTTTATTTTCAAAAAAGGGACTTATATTTTAAAGCGTTCATTTGGTTTGACTCGATCCCCTCTTGACAGTTTTATGTTATTTCAAATTGTACATTTACGTTTTGAGGCCGCAACGCGGAAACAAGACCTACATGCGATGGATTTCGAAAGCAATTTGACATGAAAGTGGGTCACAACATGATGGTTGACTGTTTCAGAAATGCTGGCAAAGAGCTGAATATTCTTTTGAGCCCAAAATGGGTTTTAAAATATTTAACTTGTGTAATGTGTCCTAACGTCCACTCAATTATTCTGTTTGTGAATTATTTATTTAAAATGCCAAAAAAAACAGCACTTTAAGCCTTTCTTTAAAATATTTGTAAATTAAAAAAGTAAACAATCTCTTCACAAATACTATTAATGTCAATTAATATTAGAATTGTATAATTATGTTTAGTCATATTTAATTATATACAAAATTAAAGAAAAATCATTAGTTCCTAAAGAAATTTAACCAATTCAGTACTATAAAAATTCCACTTTGTTACAGATACCGCGTTGAATGCCGCGCCGTGGAAGATTCAAATAGCAAAATGGTAGACTTATAGCACCAACCAATATCCCATGCCCACGGACGGTGTAAACGAAAAAAATGTTAATATTGATCATAGTTCACTTCATCACTCTACCCGCATTGTCATCTAAAACAGTCAATGGTGAATCTACTATGGAGGAAAAGAATTTACCTGTGATAAGTTCTCGTGTTGTTCGGACTAAATACGGTGATATTCGAGGTTTCATAACTACCCCAGAATCGAGATTTTTGGAACCCGTGGAAGTGTTCAGGGGAGTCCCCTATGCGTCGCCTCCTGTAGGTTCCCTAAGGTTTATGCCGCCAGTCTCAGGGGCTCAGTGGTCTGGTGTAAAGATTGCTGAGGAATTTGGTCCAGTCTGTCCTCAAGTCCTGCCAGATATAAGAAATGAGACGGCTGTCCTTAAAAGAATATCAAAAGGAAGACTAGAATATTTGAAAAGGATATTACCATTTTTGACAAATCAGTCGGAAGATTGCTTGTACTTAAATATCTACGCGCCAGCTCAAGGTAACTAAATCTAATTTAGATTAATTTGATTAATATATTTTTCCTCAATATCTTAAAATATTTCATAATTAAATTTCAAAGGAGATTTCTTAAAATTTTGCTTCAAATTTTAAGTAGATATAATTATAATATTTTTTTAGCATTACCAGAGGCCGCTCGTGGCGCAGCGGCACAAAGTATGACTGTAAAACTGGTTATGGATTCGATTCCCACTCGAAGAGATCAAATATTTACTTAGATTTATATTTCCATTTATTCGCTATATTTTAAACGCTATACAAAAATATTGACTTTTTAATTATAAAAGTAGAGATCAAAAAGCATTATTAGATCTATTTTATAATTGTTAGAAAACGAAGCGTTCAGTAGGAATAATTTGGAAAGTAATTTTGCCCTTGGATGGAAATAGTATTTCCAGTGAATCGGAAACGGGTCGGGAATTCGGTGGAATTAAACACGAGAGTGTATTTCACAATTCGTGGACACCTAATTAGTGAAACAAATAAAGATGCATTAGCGTTTAAATGAATTGAATTTTGCAATTTAGTTTCTATTCGAAAGTTTAATTTGAATTAAGGAAAAAAATGTATATGAGCTTCAAGTAGATACTGTACAATAAATGATTTGAAATTAAGTATTTATTGAAAAATAAGACTCTTGCTCTAGCTAAATTAATGAATTAATATATACATTTGTAGATCATACATACACATAGTCAATGTTATGGCTAAATCCTCCATGTAGTTTTAATAGTTAAAACCAAATTACATAGAATATTTACCTTAAAAGACCCGCTGTGGACTAGGGCGGAGTCTGACTATAAATACGGGGTATCCATGATCAATTCCTACTCAGAGAAAATATGTCAAGAGTCAAAAATTTTTATTCAAAACAAGAAGTCACATGGTTAATTTTTTGGACATCAAGTAATTTAATACGTCAAGTTCGCTAAAGTTAATGCCTCAGACCTGAGTAGAACTGGCGCAAAAAAAATCAGCGAGTTTTTTTTTTTTAAATTAATTATACAATAATACATTTTAATATTTCTGACAATGATACTTTGAAACAGCGAGCACTTCATTCCCAATGTGTGTGTTGTGAAATTGTGATATAGAACATTCTCGGACGTTTTCTAGGATCCTGTTGTAAAACCGTACGCATTGTCCCATAAAAAAATTACGGAAGCGATGTAATCGGGTTACAGGTGCAATAAGCTTACTCCTATTTCTAGTATGGATATTATGTACATCATCAATTTTGGCAAAATCTTTAATATCCTTCTTAACGTACATACATTTTCAAAAATATATTGAAATGCGACTATCAATATATTAATATCTTTTAATTTTTGCCTTAACGATTCTTTAGGACTTAAGTTAAAGATTGAGCGAATAGTTCGCATCTGCAAGGCAAAAACTGATTTAATACCTTATACTCTTACCTTTTTATATGATTATAAAAATCAGATTCGCACTGTATTCCGCACACAACAGGGAATTTAGTTGGCCTCGTCACCATAGCGACGAAATGAAAATGTAAATTTAAATAAATATTTCATTTCCTCAAGTGGGGATTGAACCCACAAGCAGTCACACACTTGCTCCCCTGCGCCACAATTGACCTCAAATATTTATAAACTTTCACTCAACACGCAATGTCTCGAAAATTTGGAAGAAACTGAGAAACGAATGTCTTGACACTTCACTATATTTACCCTATACACAAAAAAATTGTGTAACTGAAAAAATCTACGAAATTATATTGATTATATGTATGTAAATTACGATTCATGGTGTATGAAATACAATAACCTAATATAAAGGTGCTATATTAACAACTTCTACAAAAAATGTTTTTCATTACGAATAATAGTTTCCGAACAATACAAAGAATACAAAAATTGATATTTTCATGAAACCTAGCCCCAATCACTACAGTATCAAGGACAATAACCTAAAAAAAAAACTACCATCACTTCCTATTCAACGTTCCAAGTTTTAATCCTCCAAATTCCAACTATCGATCGTAAATGCTACAATGCTAAGCAGTGTCGTCATAAAGGCAACGCAGCTCCAAAAAAGACCTCACGTTCTTCAATATTACGTTGAAACGAATACGTTCGGGCGTCAGTTGTTTTTTTTAGTAACTTTTTCGATTGGCGCAAAAGATCGCTTTGTTCGATCACTCAACGGGAAATGTATTTTAAAAAGAGTAAAAATTTTGCAATGTATAGAAATATTGAATTGAAGGTAGTTAAGATCATCATAAAATAAAGGAGATATAATATCCGTATTAAATTTAAATATGCTTTACAGGCGGTTTTGTCTACAAAATCAAAAAAGAGTTCAGTTTAATACTTATTTAGAAAACGTATAAAAAATTGAGTTCAGTTTTGTTCTTCATTTGTAGTGTTTCCAGTGTGCCAGTTCAGTATAATTTACTACATCGAAGAATGTTTATGTTGTATTGAAAATACACAATGGAAATTAACCTATAGAAAAGAAACAACTGAACACAATTAAAGAATACTTCCAAAAAAATAATCAAATGAAAATTAATAATAGTTGTTTTTAACATAAGACACATTGTTCCCATTCTAAATGTTTGCTCCAGGTTAATGTAGGTTACATCGAAACAGTAAAATAGATAAGCAGACTAACAAAAACAAATAAATATATATTTTATCAATTAGTACTTCCTGAGAAACACGTTTAGACAAACAAAATCTCGACTATAAATACAAAATATAATTTATATATTATAGAAAGGACAATATAAATGAAACTTGGATACACTGTATACTCAAGGAAACGCTAAAGTATATGACTTAAAGTGTAAAGTGCGGTTAATTTTAGAAAGCTTTTAGGCTAAAAATTGGAAACCGTCTAGACAACTGACATGCTTTGTTTCAGATGTACTTAAAACAACAAAAAAATGCTATTATTCTAAAAGGACTTTACATTTTAAACGTTTCGCTATAAATTGTATAATATTGATATTCGTCATAATAGATTTGTAAATAGGCCGTCGTGGTACAGAGAAATATGCGACTGTAAACACGACTGTGGGTTCAATTTCCATTCGAGGAAAGCAAATGTCTTAACGGGGACAAAATATCTTAGAGGTTCCCTGGTTCCTTCTACCTATCCTGCTCTATGCGCATACAGCATGAGGCTAATAAAAATATATAACATTAGATGTAAAACAATATATGGGTGTTTATCCTAGCTTCGCATTACTACGTGTTTCATAACATGTCGTCTGGTTTTTAGGAGCTAACTAGAAGAACCTTAATATATGCAATATACATATGTTTTACAGTATCACGCTATTTCTTCCATAATAAGGTTGGCATTGGGAAACTAGTGTTATGATACTATATTACCCAATTGCTGTCCAATTTTCAAGATATTGTATTTTAATTAGCGGATATCAACGTCGCGATTTGTCTTTGAACTATAGCGAAGAATAAATACAAAATTATTAGAGTGGGGATCGAACTTATCAGATTTATCATTACTTTTTTTCCATTGCACCATGTTGGACTCATTATTTCTATACATTACTATAAATAATATATTCCATCACCCGCCAACCGCTGATCCCATAAATTTAAGGCAAATTATTAATACAATTCATCAAATAAAATACAAAATTCAAGCCTAATTTCATAATGTAATACCTCGTTAGGGTGAATAAACGCTGCCGTGCATTAGTCACGTCGCGGCATAAATCCGTATAAATGAGTCTCGCAAATACAACGGTGGGAATTTATTCTGTCAGTTCGTACCAATCAATTAGGTATCTATCTGAACACATGCATCACGTTTTTGGTAATATTGCCTGGTTATTTGGTCCACGTCAGGGTTAAACGAAGGAAGGATGAAGCTGAGTTTAGTGTTGCCAGATATTTAAAGCTTAGTATGAAAAAATAAATTTAAATAATGTCCACACCATCTGTATACGATGCACTCCTCTGCAGTGCGATTTCGTGAGAATTTCTTGCTACTTACCATGCAACGGTGGAAATACTTACCCGCAGGTCGATGGGACCTGGGTCCCTTCAAAAAGCGCATCTATCTCCACCTCAAAGGCCGGCATTGCAACTTTAGCTTTTCTGGTGTTATACGGGTATTAGCAGCGGTGATCGTTTATCGGTGATAAATGACCTGGTGAGGTGACCCATACGCCGTTTGCCATATATTTTTTCATAAAAAAAGCTATACGCTTGGTTAGAGGCTCCGTTGTGGCAACAACAGGAAGTCGAGTGACGGAAGTGAATTTTGCGTTTGGTCGTGCCAGAGTAGGGAAATAAAACAAATTTATAAACAATCTAATGATGTACGAAATGTATCTTATAGAAAGAAAAAATAGATAATTTCTTTTTCTCTTTGCGAGTCAAACTGTCACCGAGGGCTCAGTGCCAATTTTAGAATTAAAGGTTAACGGAAAGTACAACTTATATAACAAAATGAGAGAGAAATAGAGACAAACAAAATGATCCGATAAAAGTTCCGTTTTTTTCTGGTCAGGTTGTTTATATCTTTACAAAAAAATGTTTTTTTATATCTTTACAAAAAAATGCATTTTTATTTATCCCTTACTTTGCCATTCACTTACCAAATCTAAAATTGAAATCTGGTTATTTGGTATTTCTTACAAGAAATAATTAGTTTTATTATTTACCTACGTTCAGTATCGCTACACTGTAACGTATGCCGTACCATGTATTACCTTTGGGGTTTTTGTTTCTGTAAATGTATTGACTTGCTTACTGACCTACTTGGCCCGACCCTTGTTTGATTAATGCCGACGCCAAACGCATCGACCATATTTGCCAATTTGTAATTGATGGAAATCAGATTTGGTCATTGTTTTATGGAGTTTTTTTTTAAATTTCATATTTTGCTAAATTAGGTTTTAATTATTTATTGAATTCAGAATCAGATCAGAATAGACTGCACATGGAAGGAATGGTATGAGAAACCTGTTAAACTAGTCTTATATCCGTCCATTCCCCACTTTAAGCGAAATTATCAAGGCATTACGTAGGACTAATGGGACTTACAACTCTCGAGTTATATTATAAAAATTTAGACAAATATCTTTAATATTTAAACAAACACAGAAAGAAAA
>DWAN01002554.1:0-14916 GCA_018230445.1 Heliconius hewitsoni | reverse complement strand
GTTTGGCGCTCCGTTCTCTCTGGCTACCCCGCTAGGGATAAAGCGTGAAACTAAGATAAGATAAGATATAGATAATAAATTTTAACCTGATTCCTAAATGTATATATAAATATATATTTAGGTCCAAGAAATTTCGTCACAAAACGACAAACCATATATGTAAAAACCTATAAGTACATATACATATCACTGAGTCAACATGGCTCTACCTTTTTAAGTTTTTGTGTTAAATACCATACTACATGCGATTACCTTATCAGTCTTATAGTATTGAGGACATGCTACATTTCGTATAGTATTTTAAATTTAATGATAATTATCATTAATTTTGAAATTAAGTTTTACTTAAAATTTCTTGTTTTAAATTAAATTTGAAGCTGTATCTCACTTATATGACTGTAGGTTAAGGCAAGCTAGTGTAGCGACACTCAATCTCCCATTTCCGTCCAATTTTCAAGACACTGTGTGTTAAGTTGCGGAACGCTTAATTAACACATCGGATTGGTTTGTTACAAGATCACTTAAAATAATTTATTCGCTCTGTTGGGAATCGAACCTTTTACAGCTTTTAGACGACCTTACTTATTCTTATTTTAAATAATATGGAATATATTTTTATTTTATAAAACTTTCATTACAAAACATTTGTGCATTTTGTTTTTAATTTAGATATTTGTTTCTATGTTTATTTAATATATTTTAGTGTAGAAATAAAGTATAATAATACAAATAATTTTCGCAAAAAAAAACATTAAAATGTTATTAATAAAAGTAATATAAAACAAATTTAATGCATAATAATTTGATAGCTGCATAAGCTTTTTAATTTAGAGTCCTTAACAGGATTATTGTGTCGAAATGTACGCGATTAATCCGATGAAAAACAGGAAAATATTTGAAAAAGTCGTAAAAATAAAATATATTAGTAATAATGAGTGTTATCGCAAAAAAAAATCAGATTATTTAATAGTCACCTTTTTTTCCTGTACGACTGTAATGGGAACCTAATATTTTTTTTTACATTACTTAATATGCCAGCCATAGCAAAGCTAATCTATCGGTACATAGTCACAATATTATTCTTATTTATATATTTACATAAATTAATTTTCTTACACCGCGGTAATATTAAAGTGTGATTTTCTACATAACTAAGAAAAATATTGAAAATAAAAATTTGAATATAGCGGAATTTGAACCCGCGAGCGAGTTGGGACGGTTCCCAAGAGACGCGTGTTCAAATTTTTATGTTTTCTAACAAGTAAAAAAGTAGTTATCGCGGTCACTCTCTAATAATATTTACAGTTATTTAGCATATTAAATATCACAGTTTACCTTGGTTTATTAGTTTAAATTTAATTAATGTACCGTTGTGTTTACTTTGAAATGAGCGTAATGTTTCTAAATAATCACCAGAAGGTAGGACATTAAATAGGCACTAAATAACATTATATAATAATTCATATTAATCTATTTTAACAGAAAAAAATAAAAGTTTTGGGTTCTATTAGAGTTCTATTTCTAGATTTATTATGAGTATAAATATCATTTCCTCGAGTGCGAATCGAACCCACAACCTATCGCGGTTACAGTAGCACTCTTCAGATTTCTGAGTGCGACTGCAAAAAGATAAAACTACTACAATGTCGAATCCGGTAGTAAACAATGCTGCAATATAATCAATTATATTAATAATTAAGATAAGCAGTTGTTTGACATAATGATGTAGATTTTAGACTAAGATGTGTAAACTGTCTGTCATGTTTATATATTTTATATTGTTTACAAACGCACCTTACAGATACTATGAGTGTTGCAAGGCCGACCTAGATAAGATTTTGAGTACTGAAAAACAAAAAATAATAAAAACTATAGAAAAATTATTATCAAACTAGAACTGGGACAGTCGTGGCGCAGGGGCACAAAGTGGGCGTTGTAAACGCGACTGGTTGTGGGTTCCTTCCCCAAAAAATAAATATTTACTAAAAAAAAAAACAGCTTCACACTGCATCCCGCGCACAACAGGCAGAGGGAACCTAGTGTTAAGGCACACCGTTCCCTACTTGCCGCCAAGTTCTGAAGGCATTGGGCGTTAAGTGCCGGAACTCAACGTCGCGGTTTACTTCGACTACAGAGCGAAGAAAATTAAAATATAAATATATATTTCATTTCCTCGAGTGTGAATCGAACCCACAACTAGTCGCTTTTAGAGTCACACTCTTGTGCCCCTGCGCCACGACTGGCCTCAATAACACAAGACCAATATTATACACTTTCCATAATTAAATGTATAATTCTGAGTGAATAATCAACTACATTTGTATACAAAAAGCACTTGTACCGAGACCGGCGAGACGTCGCGTCTCGTCCTATTAAAATGAAGTACGTACAAGTATTTCAAATTGAAGCATTAAGCTTATTTTACTGGTTTTTTATCATACTATATAATAACAGTAAACAGTGATAAAAACAGTAAACGAGGCCAGTCGTGGCACAGGGACAGATGCGGGCAGCTGTAAACGCAAAAGGTTATCGATTCGATTCTAACCCGAGGAACGTCTTTAGAATTCGGCGGAAAGTGAGAAACGAAAGTGTCTTAATAGGAAAATCAATAGTCTTATCACTAGGTTCCCAGGTTCCCTTTGTCAACCCGGAACTTTAGTGCGGGATACAGTATGGAACTAAATATATTTTTTTTATATAAAGTGACTCCGTCTATGCAATTTGAATATTTAGTGCGCACATTATGTCTGTAAATATAATATTATTATAATCATGAACTTTATTATTTTCTTTATTCTCTTAACACAGCGCGGTGCGGCGTTAAGTACCACCTCTCAAAACCCAATTACCCGAAAATTGGGCAAAAAACGGATTATATTAACATCAGGTTTCCCCTAACCTAACTCAAACTACCCTGTCATGCGGAAAGAAGCGTAAAGATGCTATAATTTTTGTCCCAAGCGGGAATCGATTCTAAATAACCTAAGCCATATCAGGCTATCCGGTTGATAATACATAAATAGTAATAACACAATTGCATCCAACAGACACACAGAGATTTCAATTTAAATAAGACTAGATAATATAATTCCGTTGTGCGATTGTTTCATACATTTCTATTGTCTGTATTGTTTCAAATAAATACCGAATGCTATGATAATAGAGTCACGATGCTCATTTGAAAGCACAAATTTAGCTTATTGTTACAAAATAGGAGGCTATTCACAAATTGTTCGTAATTTTCACATTATGTTAAATATCCGAGGCCAGTGGTGGCGCAGGGCCAAAAGCGTGCGACTGTAAACGTAGATTGTGGGTTCGATTCTCACTCGAGTGAAATAAATTATTTATTACATTTCACAATACATTGAGGTTCACCACTCAACAAGCAATGCCTCCAGTATATACTTTTTTTTAACAATTTCAAAGCGTTATTCTACACTCAAGAATGAAATATATTTATATAGAAAATGTTGAAACAATTACGTATAAAAATCCCGCTACGTTCAATTTTTTTATACGTTTTCTAAATAAATAAGTACTATTGACTCTAGAATTCCACGGAAAATAAATAACGGAAGTGTCTACGGTGTGAAACGGAGTATCTTAACACTAGGCTCCCAGGTTCCCTCTGCGTACCATTCAATGTGCGAGAGCACAGACGTACTAATAACATTTTTTCATAATCTCTTCCAGGTAGAACAGGCAACATATGCCACGTGGACATCGACTGTCCTGACAACGCGTTCTGCCGTCAGGGCAGCTACTGTGTTTGCAAGGATGGCTTCGTGTATGCAGCTGTCAATAGCACGCATAAAGGATGCTTGAAAGGTAACTATAATTATGTTTAGATAATAAGATTATGAATTTTCACGACTATTACACAGATTTTAAGGGCGACAGATTGTGGGTTCCCACTCGAGGAAATGAAATTTTATTTTGATATTTTCATTTCTTCGCTTTGGTGTCGAAGCAAAGCGGGGCGTTGTGTTCCACCACTCAACACGCAATGGCTACGGAATTCGACAGAAAGTGGGGAGCGAGTGTCTTAATACTCCCTTAAAATATATTAAAAATATATGAAACACTGAGTACACGTTTACTCATGTGTGTTAATTTGAATAATAAATTTATTATCTTGCTAACAATGAATTGTGTGAAATAAAAATGTGTTTTCCATAGATATTTAAATTTAATTTTACTTAGAATATTCTGTCTAAATTTCCAGAGGCACGCAACGGTGAGGAGTGCGTGCAACACATACAGTGCCACTCCACGATGGGCGTCCATTCCGAGTGCGCCAACGGTGCGTGCGCGTGCGCACCCACCGCGCATTTGGAGACCGACCGCTGTTATGAAACTGCAGGTTAGTTTAATGGTGAGAAATGGTTTAATGGTGAGAAAATGGAGAAAATAAATAAGAAAATAAAAACTGTTTTTGCTTTAAACTAAAATAAAATTTTGAATTTTCAATGTTAAGTATTTTTACCATAGATATATCGAATATAAAATATTTTTCTATTTATTTTTATAGTGATTGGCGAACGATGTGTGGTGGATCAGAATTGTTTCCTAGGAGCAATTGTAACCGAAAGGCAGGCGTTTTGTGTCCGTGGCTACTGTACTTGCCAGTTACAGTATAGTCCGAGAGACAACGGTACTAGGTCAGTATATACATATTAAATATTATTTAAGTTTATCATTCTTAATTTTCTTCAATTTTTGAGGTTATTCGTGGCGCAAGGGCACACAGTCACACGACTGTAAAATCAACTGGTTGTGGGTTTGATCCCCACTCGAGGATATGAAATATTTGTTTACATATATATTTCCATTTCTTACACCTTCACCTTCCGTCAAGGCAAAGCGCAGCGTCAAGTTTCGCCACTCAACACGCAATGCCTCCGGAATTCGGCAGAAAGTGTAGAATGAAGTGTCTTAACACTAGGTTCCCTCTGCCTACCCTGCTGTGTGCCTAAATATTTTAAAAAATGTCTATTTATGTCTGTTTTTAACTTAGTTTTGATGTATACTGTACCCTGTAGTAGGTAGAAGGAATCTAGTCTAAACAAAATCGGTTTCCAGTAAAAATTACCGAAGAAATGTTATGTAAAGGGTTAACTTTACATAATATATTACAATGAGAATTATGAAAAAATCGCTTTTTATACTTTTTACTAACTATTAATAATTTTAAAATTACTTATATTATTGCCCAGATGTGTCAGAGACGCAGTGCTGGGCGAGGAGTGCGAGGACGAGCTCCAGTGCGCAGGAGTTGGTCTGGAGTGTCGCGGTACCTGCCGATGCAGAGACAACTGGGTCGCGAATCAGGATATTAATGCCTGTTTTGAATGTATGCACACTTAATTAGGCTATCTCTTTGCTAGTACTCTGTTTAGAATCTAGCAACTAATTTACGTATTGTATATTTATTTTAAGATATATTTTTTTCAAATGTTTGCTTTGAGTTAGTTATGATTTTTTTAAACCAAATTTATCCACTTTCATGTGACTTTTTCCATTTAATAAAATAATAATTAATATATATTTTTTTATAAACTAAGCGTTACAAATGTACATTTGATCATAATTTTTTTCTTTTTACAGCGGCAAAAGCCCTAGAAGACGCATGTCAATACGATGTCCAATGTGATTCATTAGCTGGTATAGCAGAAGCTCCATCCCCTGGAGCTGCCCTCTGCTTGGGTGGTACGTGCGCGTGCGCCTATGATGCGAGAGCTGTGGGGAACCCCTCGAGGTGTTGGAGAAGGAAACGACCGGGACAAGAGTGTAATAGAGATGAGGTGAGATTAAAAATGCTATCTATGTAAGGCTTATTGGAAAAACTTGTTTTATAAACAAATTGTGTGGATCAATTGGCATTTAATTTACAAGACAGTATCAGTGGTTGTGGCTAAAACATTTAAACAGTATAAAGTTTTCAAATGTCTATTTGAAAAGTATAGATATAATATTTAAAAAATTTGAATAGAATATAAAAAAATATTTTCTTATTTTATGAACAAAAACATTTTCTGAGTGCATATTATCTAAGCCAATTCTATTTTATAGCTTAGATATTTTCTTATTTAGAGAAAAATACCCCACATTGTAAAAAGTTTAGCTATTTGTTGATCCATCCTCCACCTAGGTTTGGGCACGTCTAACGAATGAGTGATGAAGGAATGGCAAAAAAGATTTAAGATGGAAAAATGAGTTGTAAGAAAGGTAGGAAGGGAGACCTCGGTTGATCTTCGAAACACAGTATTCAAGATACTGGAGTAAGGTCACGTAAAAAGCATGAGGACCGCCGGAGTGCAAGAATGAAGAGGTTAATTATTAGAAGAAAGAGATATATAGAGACCGTAGAATTAGAAGAAAGAGATATATAGAGACCGTAGCGTTAGGAGCTCCGTTCTCTCGGACTACTTCATTAGGGATAAAGCGTGAAGCTAAGTTAAATTAGTGTTAAAAGCTTAAGTTATATTAGTTGTTGTATCATATTGAAATTAAAAAAGAATACAATTTCAAAGTAAAACACTCGTTTATTATAAAATTATAACATCTTTATTTTTCTAATTCAATAATTTAAAAACACTTCAAATTTGCCTCAATCAAAAGGAATGTGTATCAGAAGAAGATGAGCCAGGCTACTGTCTCTCCGGTCGCTGTACATGCAAGACTTGCACTCCCGACGCGAGAGACTTTGGCGGAGCCAGTACCATCGCTCCACCATTTGCAGCCGCCATTTTGTGTATCGCCGCCATCTTAGCACGCTAGCGGCGACATTGTTGACATTACGTTGTTATTTTTTATTTGTTATAGTATCTTCAATATTATTAAAAAGCCAGTTCTTTGTTACCTTTCTCAGTTTTTTATAAGTTGGCCAACTAGTTTTTCTTAAATTAATCAAAACGGCTCCTGCGAAAGTAATTCCAGTGTCAATTGTATAACATTTAACTCAATTTTATAAATAATTTCCTTTTGTTTGCTGCTGTTGTACTAAATTGAATTTAAAAAAATAAAAATTAATGAACTAAATTTGTCGAAAAAGAAAATGAGCGAAAATAGTTATATCGATATTGGTATTTATTTTGCACAAAGCGGCGTTGTTGATTCTCTTTGTATTTAATTCAAAAGTTTATAATAAGTTGTAAATAATATTATTCACTGTTGTTTTATTTTTTGTTTTACTGTAAATTTTAATTAAGAGTAGATCTAAAGATTCCAATGTTTGATGATATTTTGAGTGCAATTTTTGATGTTAAAGACCGATATTTGAATGGGTAGATTATGCCAAAGATATGTACACGAAATAATCGAATGTAAATAAAGGATATTTATTTTAAAAATATGTTTTATTTTTAACCAAAAAGTTACTAATTATTTTATATGTACAAGTATAACGATCACTTTGATAAAAAAATATGAAAAATATATTTTTTAAATTAAGTAATTAATATTATTTAGGTTAATAATGATAATAATTCAATAATATTCTTTAAGTGAGTGATTCTTTGAGTGAGTTGAACCAATGTATATAATTTTATTAAAAAAAATATGCTCACTTTTAATCTCTTCTTACACGAGGTGTTAGAGGAATATCGACTTTTCTTACACCAGAGCTAGTTAACGAAGAATGTAAGGCGCTCCGCACACTGGGTGACGCTGCGGCGTAGACGAGCGGGTTTAACGCCGAATTTATATAACCTAACCAAGTACACCATTGCCATGTTGTATCCCAGATGCAATCGTAGAGTGAATCTATAATTTAAATAATTTGTACACATAATTTTATTTTTTTTAATTTAACTAAACCAACAATTTAAATATATTTAACCTAATAAAGCTTGTGTGTAAAAATATCATTGAGTTAGTCAAATAACAAAGAATTTAGAATGCATATAGATCTAGGAATATTTATTCGATGAAATCGAGAACTATGTAATATTCGATATTGAACTTGGCTCTCAAATCACCTTATGTTTTGTCATGAGGTAGGTACATATTTTTAAATAGAACATCATCACTTAATTATAGGCATATATATATAATAAAAAATATACAACCAATAAGGTCTTACTAAAAATACTCACCTAAAGGTAATATTACAAAATAAGGCGTCCAACAAAATAGAAATAGTGCCATCAACATCACGATAGTTCTAGTGGCACGACGCTGACGATCAATGAAGTTTGCGCTGAAAATTTACGTACACTTATCAGTTTTTCCTTAATTTCCGATCTTTTTTTAGACTCACGCGCATTACAAGTTTGGCAGAGAGAACCGAGGAAATTAATATTAAGACTTAAGATACTTTGTTCTCATTAAGGCACTTCTTGTTCCCCAATTTTGCTATAAATTCTCGAGGCGATTCGTGTTAAGTGTCGGAACCCAACTTCGCTTATTGCCTTATTACAAGGGCTAAGAAATGCAAATAATTCATTCCCCAAAAAGGAAATGAACTTACAACAGTCGCTTTACAATCGCCCTCGATTTAAATCCCTTAATTTATCTTTCTTCTTTTACTTAAAAATCAACAAAATATTTAAACACGTATGTGATAGAAGGTCACAACTTTTTGCATTGTCGTTTCAATTGAACTTTTTTTTATTTATCAGATTAGACAAAGTAGTTAAAAATATAAAAAAAAATCATACTGATTGCCACACTTCCCAGTGGTCTGTGCGGTACAGGCCATGGCTGAATTCGGTAAATTCAAATATAATCCTTTTGGGGATACATTTCTGAAAGAAAGAAAGAAAATATAGTAGTATTGAAAATTTAAAAAAAAAACAGCTTCACGCTGTATCCCGCACACAGCAGGGTAGGCAAAGGGAACTTAGTTAGGACGCTCCGTTCCCCACTTTCTGTCAAATTCTGGAGGCATTGCGTGATGAGTAGCAAAACTCAACGCCCCGCTTAGCCTTGACACCAGAGCGAAGAAATGGAAATATAAATGTAAGTAAACATTTCATCTCCTTGAGTGGGCATCGAACCCACAACCAGTCGGTGTTACAGTCACAATGTAGTAGTATCTAGAATAATTAAAAAATCATATATTACCCCCAAATTTAAATTAATAATATTTAAAATTTTACGTACATTTTTATGTCTTGATTATTGTTAGCATCATCTGGTTTCGAAGGTGATTTAGTTCTTGGTACATTTAGAGATGAAATCTATAAAGAGATAACTAAATAAATAAATAATTTAGATATATTGGCAAATGACATCTATTAAATAGGCCTGTATGGCGCATCGTCACAAGGGTGTGACTGTAACGGTTGTGGGTCCGATCCTCATTTGAGGGAATAATTTATAAATAATTTCACGTAACGAATGAGTTGTCTTAACACTAGGCTCCTTCTGCCTACTCTGCTGTGTGCATCCCGCACACACTGCATGAAGCTGTTTTAATTTTATATAGTTTATCTAATAAATAATTTAAAAACACTAAATACAAAGAATTATAATATAAAGCTTGGAATCAGTACTTCATGACGCTCTGGACGAGGTGTTCGTCCACGGTGAGCTCGTATCGTAGGAGGTGCAGACAGGGCGCGAAATATGAACCCGTACATAACGACCAGCATGGTCGCCGGAATGTAGAACGAGAAGGTTATACTGAAGAAAACGTATCTGAAATAGGAAAACATAATTATACATTTCTTTGTTTCGTTACATATTTTTCTTAACTTAATCGATGACATCTATAATATAATAAAAATATAAGAAAAAACTATTCTTTAAGTTTCTAATTAATTAAAAACATCATTATTTCATAGAAATTTATAAATGACACTGCGCTGAAAATAAGAATATATATTTTATTATAATTTACTCACCCAGCATTAATATTAACTGAACAAGCCTTCTCCAGTTCTCCAGGATGAAAATGTTTCGGAGAAGGTATAAAGGCACTGGGTAAAGCCACTAAAATAGCGATTGGCCATACTAAAATCGCGAGTAGTCTAGCCCTCTTTGCTCTACGCGCTCTAGCTAGAGGACTTGTGATACCAAACCACCTTTCCCAACCCAATGAACATAAGGAAAGTATGGAGGCAGTACAGCATAGCACGTCTAATATACTCCAACATGCACAAATACCTCGATCTATAAAAAGAAATGGATTGGATTTTCTTGTAATAACAATTTTGATTTTCTTGATTTTTATTTATTTTAAAAGAAACTGTTATACTGCTAACGGGTAGAACATGGATTAAGTATATATACTGCAAAGCGTTCAAAATGTCGGGTTGTGAATGTATTTGGAAATTAAAAAGATTTAAGTTTTGTAAATACAATCAATCATATTATTATAAAAATTATTGTAAAGCAAACAGCAAACAGTTAAGTAAAATATGCTATGCTAAATCTTTATATTGTGGTATTTATATAGAAAAATATAATATTTTGAAAAATTTATAAGTTTATTCACTCCTGTCGGAGTATACGACTGAAGAGACGAACTATTCAATTAAATAGTAAAGTATTCGTTTGTTCCGGGCAGTTCCTGGGCAGAAACAGAACTTTGTACTAGGTATTCTCTGCCTATCGTGCATGATATAAAATAAATATAAAAATAAAACTACTTTCTCTAATTAAAGAAGAACAGCCCTCTTGGAGACATCAACGGCTGCACTTTCAATCCGACCATCAGTTAACTTCGGGACGACCATCAGCTAGGATCAGAACGGATAATAGGACCAGAGTATTCTAATATCCATCCCTATTACCAGGTCTTACTTACGTAGTACTTTGTCTGTGTGTCGTCTGTCAGTCATTTAGTAATATATAGATTACTTACTCAAATTAAAGACAAATTGTTCCCGCGCAGCTGCCAAGGGCTGTACCATCAGTCCGACCAGCAGATCAGCTAACACCAGACTGGTCAACGGATAATGGGATGGTGCTCTCCTTATTCTCCACAAAGCAATCATCACAGCACTGTTCCCTAATATTGTAGCTATGGTGATCATGGTCATTGCGGTGCCTGTTAACCACCATCCCGTCGTGGTCTCGCCCCGTGGCTGTAACCCCACTGTTTGCTGGTAGTTTTGTTGTTAATTTTATTATTATGATTGTAGTCGCTCCCAGAGATATCAATTAGTTAAAGTAAATACTAGTATACTAGTAATTACAAAATAAATTTGTAAGCTTTGAATTAAGCTAGTCTTATATATTTTCCATTGTTTCTTTATTATTAGCTACATATCCATAACATTTAAGTAAAATGTTTAATATCATCTATGACTTACGTTAAGTACCTACATAGATTTATACTTAGATTTTAACATTTACAATTGATTTGTTATAATAATTTAAAATTATTAAATATTTATCAGCAAAGAAATACTTACTTTTTATAACTATTGAAATTAATCAATTTTACATAATTTCAAAAAAATAACCAAAATACTGTCACTATACTACCCAATTCTATAGAAACCTATACAACTTAAACTGCTTAAACTTAACTGTTCAGTTCTGTTCTTTAATTATGGCATCAGTTACTACTTAAAATATACATACAAAATAAAAAAAATTGTTTGTGGGTAGTTATAAAAAGATATAACTGTCAAGTCACTATATTACTATTATTATTATCTGTATTCTGTTAAAAAAATATTTTAATACTTTGTATTAACTGTTTTAGTTTTTTGTCAATTTTTTAAAGTGTTTTAGTCCCTGAGAATAATTTTATGGCTGTTATTAAAAATAGCAGCCTCGCGTAAAACTGTAGTTTTTAGCTGCAGAGTACTTTTGTTGTTTTTTTTTAAATTCATCCTGTATCCCGCATGTAGCAGAGTAGGAAGAGGGAGCCTAGTGTTAAGGCATTCCACTCTCCACTTTCTACGGGATTCTGGATACATTGCCTCTTAAGTGGGGGAACTCAACGCGACTCTCGACCTGGACACAGTGTGAAGAAATGGACATATTTATATTAAATATTTGATTACCTGAATTGGAAGTGGACCTCACAATTTGTTGCGTTTACAGTCAAACGCTTGTGCCGCTGCGCTACGACTGGCCTCAATTTATAACACTACGTAACTTAACAATATTGTAATATTGAATACACACTGGCTGGTACCGTAACTGTGCTACCGTAAAGGAAGAGGTGGTGGCGGATCTTATAATATACTTTTTTCAAAGTCACAACTTATGCCACACATAAAGCAACAGGAGCAGGGTTACGATAGTCAGTTATGTTTTCCGCGTGGAATCGGGACATTGCGAGTTAAATGGTGGAGTTCAACGCTACGCTTTGTATTTGCAGAGTTGGGAAATCAAAATAATCCGTTCCATCGTGTAGACCTCGAACCCACAAGCGTCGTGTTTACTCTTAGACTACGTCCCACTGCACCACTAAGGCCTATATATTGTGTAATATGTATTTAAAATAATAAATAAATAAATAAAAAAACAACAATATTTTATTTAATTCCTTTATTGTCAGTTATGGGGAAATATTTAAAAATTATTCTCCACAATTTTAGAATCTTACAATGAAATGCATTTCATAAAAATAATGATAAAAACGTATTTACAGTTTTAAACTAAAAATATCTTATACTATAAGTAATAGTTTAATACAATGTTTAAAATTTGAAGGCACGCTGAGAAAATATCATATTTGTGCCCTACTTTACATGCATTGATATTGATTTTAAAAAAAATGTGCCAAGAAAACTCTTTTTTTCTACAAAAAAATACCACAAGTGGCGAAGAAATAAATTATAATGCCTAATACTTTTCTAATTTCACATTAGGATAGAATTTATTTTGTACTTTGAGAACAATTTTCCTATAACTTTAACTTTTATTCTTACAATTTTATCTATAAAAGAATGTATTAAGGAAGCACGCGTTTCTTTATACGTACCCTACACACTAATAGTAATACACAATTATCACTAAACATGTTTAATCTGTTGACGTTTTCGAACATAAAGCCTGGAATCTAAGTTTTTTATCGACGATAAATTAAAAAAAAACTTGGCTCATTGGCACATAACAATGACACAGAGAAAAAAAATACATAATATAACTAAACCTATAAAAAAAACTACGTAGATCCTTCAATAATCGAGTCTCATTAAATATTATTTACACTATAGGCGAAGTAGACGCGGGCAGCGGTTTCAAAACTTAATTATAAAACATCTTATTAATAATATAATACAAATATGTGATCGACAATTGATTTCTCTAACAAAATTGAGCATCTGGTCCCGTAGTGTTAAAGCGTTAATGGAATGATGAGATCTTACTGTACTTACGTACTTTTGGAATAATTGTTCTAAGATTAATTTTGTAAAAATAACGCTTAATACAAGATTTATTTACTATTGGATAAGCCATCTTTAAAAAAAAAACGAAATGGAAGCATACATGGAATGATTGTATAGCGGAAAACAATTCTTATATCTAATCTAATACCGAAATCGAGGCCTGCCGATGAGTTTGAATATTACAATTTGTCATAGAGCAACAGGCAATAATCTGATTTAAAATAATTAATCTAAAACTATAAAATTTACTTATAATTATAAAAAAAATCTACAATACAGTACAATACGTGCTAAAGAATCACACATAAATAATTTCCTTTCACGTCAGTACGTAAAACAATCTCATAAGTTGATTTCCCATTTAAATATTTCGTAAACAAGAATAAAAACACATACATATAACAATAACAATTAACTCACGATATCTGTTCGTATCGCGATCCGATCTAGTGAAAAACGAGCGATTATGAATCGATATTTAATATTCGGTTAATCGATTATAGTATATAATAAATATTTAACACAATAGTTACATATTTCAATGTTATTGAAATCAATCATTCATAATCGCTTGTTGTTAACATACTCAAAATAATATATTCAATCTGTATTTGACAGTGACAGATGAAAAATGACTTTGATACTTTTATTTTTTTTAAACGCATTTCTTTACAATACAAGTTTATATTACATACATACGTCACAGTTAATAAATCTATAGAATTAAGCCAATGTCATGGGATCCACATTTTACTCTACGTCATGGCTATACAAATCAGTCTATCTTCTACGGCACTCTAGCACCTTGAGATTTCCAAAAGTACCAACGATTAAACTATTCTATGTTAAATTGACGATGTTATACCGATAAATCAAGAATTTACAAGGCGTATTTATTATCTATTTCAATTTTATATTATCCAATTATGATAATGAATGTGAAAAATAGAGAACGCGAAAGATTTAATCCAATCAAATTTGAATCAACTTTTAATTTTTTTTTAATAACTTTTAGTAATTATAATATAGTATTTGAAAATTTTCAGCAAAATAAAATGAAAACTTTATCTTTATCATATTTTAAAATGTATTGTATTTTTTTTAGGTATGGTACGGTCTGATTTGATTTAAATACAAAAATTGCGTGGGTGTTCCAGTGAGCCGGATTTATAATTTTAAAATCATTAGCAGAAAGTTTATTCGTCTGTAATATGAACATATATATTGTAAGTTGATTCAAGCTTTAAATTGTGCATAAGTTAAGTTATACATAAAAAAAAATCAAAATTGAAAATCTAATTGACGATGTTATGCTCACCGTTTTACCTTATTGTGTATCGAAAATCGACTCAAACTTTTTAAGTTGTACAAAGATATCATATAACATTTTCTGTCTTTGAAGAATTTTGACAGAATAATAAAAAAAAACTGTATAATCATTGAATATCTTCAAATAGATGATTTTACAGCTAAATGTAAAATGCTTCAGTTGCACCTTTATTAGTTTGCTGTATATCGTTAGGCGAGAGTGCCGCTCGGTCCGACCAATCAGAGTGCGGTGATTGAGTGAGGGGCGTTTGGGGGGAGGGAGTCGACCAGTGGTCGGGGGACT
>DWAN01002553.1:0-14917 GCA_018230445.1 Heliconius hewitsoni | reverse complement strand
AATGGAAATATAAATTTAAGTAAATATTTCATCTCCTCGAGTGGGGATCGAACCGGCGAACCCACAATCAGTTTTGCAGTCACACTTCGTGCCGCTGCGCCACGACTGGCTTTTATACTCAAAAATATATTTTTAGTAGTTCAATATATAAAAAATCTATATTTCAAGTTAATTAAAACAGAAGTTGTGTGGGATTGAAAAAAAGTGTTCTAAGGTCTCCTCTCCAAGGATCTCCTCTACATTGATTTCATACAAAGATTTGTTTGGCACAGACGTATGTTATCTTAACCATTTCAGTGAGAATATTAATTCCTTTAGAATGTCGCAATTTTTTTTATTAGAGTATCGAGGAGCATTACGAAAAGATGTCCCATTTTTTTACGGAAACGAAAAAAAATGGCCTTACGTTTAAAATCACTGAATATTTACACATGTTACAACAAAATTGGTACAGTGATACGTTCCCGTTCCAGTAAGTGCTTGCTGAAGTAATGGATACATAACTGAATTATTGTTTCAGACTGCCAGTCTAGAACCATTAGCCCGATGCTAACGTGATAGCTGGCGGAGATTGTGGGCTTATTGGAATTGTATACTAATATATAATACCTACGGGAATTTATGTAATGTGGTTTGGTTTATCTTTAAGGTAGATTTGTTGGACATTTTAGGAACGTATGAAAGATTTTTTTTTATTATTTTAACACGGTATCTCGCAAATAGTTGCTGCAGATTAAAAAATGCGAGGATGGTTGCCTACTCTGGTATTATTTGCCTAATCAGTACTGCGGTCAGAGTTATATCGGGCAAGTGTTACTGTTATGTATTTATCACTTTATTCGAAGTAGAATGTATTATAAAAAAAAACAGCTTCACGCTGTATCCCGCAGACAGCAGGGTAGGCAGAGGGAACCTAGTGGTTCGACATTCCGTTCCCCACTTTACGCCGAATTCTGCAGGCATTGCGTGCTGAGTGGAGGAACTCAATGATGCTATAGAATGTATTATACTAAGTTATTTCCATTTGACCACAGGGGTGAAACCGCATTTAAAAGCTAGTAATAACATCAATGCCTGTGCCGTAGGTATTTCAATATTCGTGAAAACCACCCCCGCCTACACGAACTGAAACAAAAGATACATATAGGAAATCATCCCAGCAGTCGCGTCGCGTCGGCGCGTCTGCGTACGTATGAAAATAATGAAAATAACTTGGCTATAGATTTTTCTAACATGTCTTTTATTTATTTGATTGTTAGTAGAAATTTAATATTGAAATCGTTTTTATGTGAAATACATAAATACGTAAATTTGTATAGTTTTGTGTGTATATTGTTTAAGATTAAGAATTTATTTATTAGATCTGACAGTAAGTAGCTTTGACTGACAATAAATAATCCTTTGCCTATGCGATAGAGCATAACATAAAGTAGATGTTTTTATATAAAAGAGTAATAAAAGCTTTTCTGTAGGTTTTAGATAAATAGGATATTTATATAAGCATTTGTTCTAATAAATGGCCTAATTCACACACTAAGGAGACATAACAATAGTTTGTGTTATGCCAAATACGAGTACAGTGTAATTGATAATTCTCAAGAAGATTTTCTCTTTATTCCGTAGCATGGAAATAAGAAAGAAAACAAAACATAATGCTTAAACGTTTAATCCTAAAACTATACTTGTTTAGAACCCAAGGCTGCACCCAACAGGTAGGCGACATGATAAAGTGCCGTTGAACCCTTGAACGTAATTGTTTCATACTAGCTGGCATACTTCCAATACATGCAAGTGGGTATGCTATGTCATTTATATTTACGTTTTTAATGCGTATTTATATGAATATAGGTATAATATAGCAAACGACCTCTGTTGACCTTCGAGAACACAGTACTGATGATACTGGACGAAAGTCATGTGAAAAGTATAAGGACCTCCCGAAGGAAATGTACATTGATGACAGTAGACGTGGTTACGCAGAGACCACAGCGTTTAGTTCACCGTTCTCTCTTTCAACCCCGCTGGAAAAGAAGCGTAGAGATTAAAAATGTCGTGAAAATATTATTGAATTATGAAAAGCTTATCAAAGAAATAAATGAATCTATCATATATTTAGGTGCTATATATTAATGATCTTTATATAACAATGAGCTCTGCTGTAATTTATGTGAATGACTTGGCTCGAGTTGCCACTTGACCTTCTTGTGAAGATGAACGTTCTTTTTTTGGTCTATAAGTATAATATAATAGTAAATCACCATTTAATTTCCGCTGCTGCGCCTGGACCTAATTTATTATATGTTGGTTTTGGTAAATGATCACTTTGCCTACTGTTACCAAACAATTTATTAAATTACGCACATTTTCCATTTTCAACTATCTAACATTGCATTTATGTAATTAAATTTACAAGACTTAATTTTGACTTACTTTTTTTGTTTTTTTTTTCTATTTTAGAAATTTCAAATAGTGTTTATATCACCCAAGTAGGTACTAAAATTACACATCCATCTTCTAATTGGCAACGCTGACTGTGTTGATGTCAAGGCCGTCTTATTGTTATCTGTGGAGCTTTTGTTACGGGAACACAGCTTACGTTGCTACTTGAGTTCATTTACTTGTTTTGGATAGCTTTATTTTCTTAACTAGCGTATTTTTTTTAGCTTAACGCATGGGCATATCCAATACATGGCACGCAGATATTTTGTGTTTCATTTCCCATTTTCTAACAATTTTTCGAAATAATACGTCTTGAGTGAAAAACTAAACGTCGTGCTTTGTGAACAAATTAAAAAAAAAACCCTTCCAAGAGAAAATCGAACCCACAACCGTCGTGTTTACAGGCTAGTCGTTGGAAAGAACCTTCGAAAGCACACTATCAAAGATACTGGAGGAGGGTCACGTAAAAATCATGAGGATCCCCCCGGAGTAAGTAAATGACAGTGGACGAGGCGAAAGATGTATGCAGAGATCGTAGCGCTTGGCACTCTGTTCTCTCTGACTAGCCCCCTAGAGATACAGTTAAAATATTTTTAAGTTTTTTTAGCTTTACGCTGTATCACTCACATGACGGGTTAGCCAGATTCTGGACATCGCTTGTCGAGCGGCGGAACACAACGCCGTTCTTTGTACATAATTCAAATCTGATAAGTGCCGAAACCACAAACTTTAACACTGCACCACGACGACGGCCGCAATACAAATCTTCTTAAATAAACGAACATTAACATTTCATTCACAAACACTATGCAAGTTCATTGATCGATGACAAATGTCCAAACAATGGAGGTGCTATCGGTTATAACGCAGATGCCCATTGTGTGCTAATGAGAGAGATTGATTCTCTTATTCGAGATCAATCAAAGCCAGCGAAGTCGCTGTAAATAGTTTATGATTAGTTAGAGTTTAGTTAATACTGTTGTTTATTTTCTTAAATAGTCTGTTTGAGTCGCTCACAGAGAAATTGATTAGTATTTAATTGTCTTTAAATACTACTTAATGTACTAGTTTAATGTCAATCATAGATCTTTAGAGGTTGGTCGTTCAAATTACATAATAATTATATTGCAGCTAGTCTTTTCTAGACGCAAATACATTTTAAAAATAATTGTGATATTTTTAAAATTATTTATAGAACGAATATGTATGAAAAGCTACGAATTGTTGATTTATTTTCGTTCAGACGTTAACATTAATTATTATGTAATATAAATAAATATAGTATGACATTCTTTTCAATTCCAAAATTAAATTGTTATTTACACAACCAACATAAAGTAGGTACTTTAGCGTAAAATTGTAACAACTTTACTATATATACATAAATATACATAACATTTCCTAGTGGACCTCTAAAAGAGCACAATTAACGAGCACTGTGACCCTAAACGTGAACTCTACCATATAAATTGCCACGCTCATTGGGCAGAATGGGTAGTAGGTACCTACTGTTGTAGTGGTGTACCTACGAGAGGTGTAATTTAGGCTAGGGCCCAGTTTTTAAGAGCATTGCCACAAGTGGTTTTATTTGAAATTTTAAAGCGTTATTCCACACTCAGGAACCTCCATGTTAAAAAAATTATACATAGGTTTTCTGATATATGTATTTCTTATGTGGTGTATTTAAATATTTTCGCTTTGGTGCTCTAGAGAGTCGACCTAAATATTAGAAGTTTAAGCATATTAAAGTATTGTTCACGTATGTTCACGTATGGAACGTTCAAACTATGGCCGAGGCTAGTCGTGGCGCAGGGGCACAAAGTGCGACTGTAAAATCTAGTTTCGATTGTAGATTCTATTCCCAACTAGAGGAAATAAAATATTTATTAAAATTAATATTTTCATTACTTTGCTTTGGTGTCGTGGAAAAGTGTGAAACGGGTGTATTAACACTAGAGTTGCCCCTACCTACCCTGCTGTGCGCGGGATATAGCGTAAAGCTGATTTATTATTTTATAAACTAAACTCTATTTTTTATGTGTCCACTAGGCTCCCGCTGCCTTCCCTGCTATGTGTAAGATAGTGTCAAGTTAAAAAAATATATTTTACTGTACCATTTAACGGGGTAAAGTCATTTGATATAGAAACAAATTCTAAACACTGAACTGTAGGTTTTGGAAAATAACCTATAAGTACGAACTAGCTAGAAAAGCTACTATTAGAAGTAGGGAGATCTACAATTATTATAAACATAATTTTTTTTTTCAGTGGGACTTAAATAATTGCTGGGTGCTCAGGCTTGAACTGCGGGTTAATCACTCGAGATTTTTTTAATTATTATAATAGTAGACGAGGAAATCAAAAATTAAAATAGAAAAGAAAATCCTGAAGAATTTTAAAAATTTGCGAGTTGCCTCATAAATTAAATAGTTTTTATTTACTTAACTTTTTTTTTATATTAATTAGTATGTTTTTATAACCGAGTTTAATTTATTATTATTCCTGTACTGGTAATTAATCTAAAATTAATAATTAATAAATAATAGATAATTTGAAAAAGCTTCATGCTGTCTCACGGAAATTTCAAGGTACACAGGGAATCGATGTTAAGATACTCCGCTCGAGACGCACCGTCCAATTTTCGAGACATGGCGCGTTAAATGTCGGAACTCAACGCCTCGTTATGTCTTCTTAGCAGAGGAAAGAAATTAAATCATTTCTAGACTAGAGTATTAAACCCAAACGTCACGCTTACCACGGCCTTAATCTATTGAATCATCCGTCTATATTTCAATTTGTATCAAAGCAATATACTCTTAGTAATTAGTTAATTTCAATTCAGAATAATAGAAAACTGTCAAAGATAATTTCAATTGATTCATTACCTGCGATAGTTGTGACTTCCGGGTCGTTGACCTCACCTGTACCAGGTGTACGTGCTATGGTGTTTGTCCGTGTTCCATGGGATTGGATGGATTTTTGAATATAATTTGTATCGAAACAAGTGCTTATATGTAAGTATTTATAGTTTTTATATTATAATTGATTCTGATATGTTTTTGAGGCCATCATAAGTCAGAGCAACCATTATTTTTGAAATATTTTCTTTAATCTCCTTTATAACAGAAACTGCGACGTTAATTTCCGCTACTTGAGATAAAGATTTCAAATAAATACTACGATTATGCACATAAAATAAAATAAAAGAAAACAGTAGAATCTTAACATCTCCTAGTATTTAGCTAAGTTCTAAAAGGTTCAAAAGTTTAAGATGTAAAAGTTAAGTAGGAAAAAGATTAAAGCTGCTTTTTATTTTTAATTTATGATACACGGTTTACACTGCATAATGTTATCTATTGAGTACCTCCTACACTTTTAAGAAAGAAAATGATAGACTTAAGAATATTTTTGTTGTATAGTTTGGCTGCGGAAGTCTAAAGATAAGTAACAAATAAAAAAGTGTTTCTATAAAAGATTGGACCACTTTCTCCTCTTGCGCAACTTGAATGTTGGTTGATGGCACGCTCTCAGTTGTAAGCTTCGTGATGTTAGATAGATATATGTATGTATAATCATTGTAAGAGTTATTGCTTAAATTTTCTATAAAATCTTTCTATAAATAAATATGACAGTTGTGTATTATGGTAAGCATAACGTTATGTTTAAATTTGAATTATCCCTTTGTTTCTATTAGGTTTTCCTTTTATTATTGCAACTATCTACAGTAGGCCTTTAAATATGTATAAATAGCTTTAGGTGCATAATTATGAATAAGCGTTTATTATTTTGAATATTTTATATGAAAATTACAGTACTTTTTATAATATTACGTGTCTAATTATATACATTTTTAACTCAATTATATTTATTTCACATATTTCATAACGTTACGGCCATATAGCGTGCCTGTTTGAGCGGAACTTTCGCACGCAAATCACTACTGCCATATGTATTGAAATGGAAGTTATAGCATTTTTACATATATACATAAATTAATTTTATCCTGAGTGTACATATTTTAAAGTTATAATGTAGAGACAACACCACCTACCTACAACGTATTAAACAAAGAAATTGTAACTTTTATGTTGAAAAGAGCAACTGTTGAGTTTGTTGTACTGCTGCTTGTAAGTGCTTGCAACGGTCTACTTGAAATAAATAATATTTTCAATTTTGTATCTGAATTATATAGACTTTATATAATATTATAGGAATATTTCTTTATTATTTAAAAAAAATTATGTAAATTATCTTTATGCATTTCCATACCATGTGCGATAAGTTGACAAAATCACGTCAATTTCATGAAGAACATTCTTCATTCTTCAAAATGTTATTGATGTTAACATTTTTATATGCAGAATATGTTAAACGTTTCCTCTTCTGGTGAAAATCGAAACCGCAAAAAACACATGGCTAGTCACTTTCTAACTGATGACATGGTGGCATCTATGAAATTTTACGTAGGTATATTTGTATGTTATGTAAAATTTAATTGCATTGGAACTCTTTTTTACATGTTTGTCTCTTTTCTGTTAGTCAATTCCTTTGTGGGTTTCCAATGTAATGCGACATTTCCGAAGTGAATTGATCTCAACTGGCACGCTCGAAACGCTACAGATGAAGAACTGAACCATAATTAAAATAATCTACTGTACTTACTACAGCATAAGACTAGTGGAAGAAGACTGTTACTATTCCGTTCCCCATTTTCTAGAATTTAATTTTCTAAAACTGAACCATTATCTAAAATTCAAAGGAGGAATTAAATATAAACAGTTAAATACAATAACTATAGTTGTAATAAAAGAGTTTTCCACGAGTTTCTATTACCGAATTGTTATTTAGGTTAACCTCGGGGTGCGCCGTCTAATTATGTCAGTAGGTGCGCCAAACCAAACCACTGGGACTACTCGTACTGTACTTATTTAATTTAATGTCGCTATATTTGCCTAGTGCTTTTTAAATAAACTTGTTTGTTTTGTTTGTTGATTTGGATATTTTTGGTTATTTTTATTTTTTGGTGATAATTTTAAATAATAAATTTTATTTTGTCTGCTCTTAAAGGATTAAGCAGATTTTTTTTTATATTATTATTAGCTTAATACTTGCGGCTCTGCCCTCGCGATCTAAATAAATAATTGCAATCCGTAAATACAGTGGGTTATATCAAAATTACCGTAATAAAGTATTAAGTGAAATAGTAAAGAAAAAGAAAACGAAATGATTTACTTCTTAATTGTTTCTTTATTTCTCGTTAATTTACATTTTTTCATATTTTTTACATTTTATAGTTGCTGCAGTATAAATTTAGCTTTTAAAAAGAAATATAACTTTTCTATTGCCATCATTAAAGGCAAGCCAGCGTTATTTCCACTAATAACTCGTACACGGAAAGATTTTTTTTCGTTTCCACAAAATTTAAATGACGTGTTGAAATTCATAGCCATTGGTTTGCGTGCCGGCATGCTAATTGTGAAGAGAGGGTCCACGGTCTACTTAGAATAAGGTTGAACTTGGGCATTAGTGAATTGCGTTTTTATGGCAAAGTTTTAATATAGCTTTTTTAATGTGAAAGTAGTAAAATAAAGTTAAAAATATACCTTCACGCTGTATCCCGCATATAGCAGGGTAGGTAGGGAAAACCTAGTTTTAAGATTGGGACATTCCATTCCCAACGCACTGACGAATAGCGGAACTCAACGCTGTCGCGCTTATTATTATTTTCATAGCGAACTAACTAGTTGGTTTATATATTGATATATCGCACAATTGTTGCAACAATGACATCATAATATAAACTTTATTCGTTCTAATAAAATAGTTGAAATGCAATGAAGTCCGGAGCTACAGTCAAATGTTTGTATAGCCCCGTAGTCGGTACCCTGTGGCACTATGAATTGTAAATGTCCTAGAGCTAGACGTTACAGTGCAATACACCGCTAGATCCTTTTTTAATAAGATTTTTCATATACCTACGCAGATATCATAATACATCGCCCATGTATTGTTTTACTAAAGCGTAAAAGACAATTTCCTCTATCTTACAATTTAAACGTTTTATTACATTATTTTTTTTTATCGTAACCCAGAAGTTCTATACATAACATTAATATTTTTTTCAACTTAAGATGTCGGACGTGGAGGCCGTCGCTCCTGGCAGTCCGGTTCAGTGCCTGGCTGTAAATGTTAGTTAGTTCAATTTCCACTAGGGGTAATTAGTTATTTTTTATTGCCTCGCTTTTGTAACAAGACAAAGCGAGGAGTTGATGCGCCAATTAACACGCAATGTCTCGAAAGTTGGGCATTGCGTAGAGAACGCAATATCTTCATACTTGGTTTGTCTATTTAACTTGCTATATTCGGGACACAGAGTAAAGCTAAAAAAAGAATGTAACAGTGTATGGTATTGGAGCAAAACATTTCTAAGGATTGCTGGGTCTCCGGTGTCATGAATATTGAATGAGGCAGACGTCTCCGCCGCCCGCTTCTGGTTTGCGTTTAAATAATGAATGAAACGAAAATGTGTTTTATTACACCTCAGTGTAGACATTTTATTATGAACTAGCTTGCTCCCGTAGCTTTACGTGGAGCTTATGATGTAAAAAGTCAAATTACGTTTCTGTAATTTTTTTTTGGAAAATCGTCTATTTGCCCTAAGCGCGGCGTTGAGTTAAGCCACTCAACATTCATTGCATCTAAATTTGGGTGGAAATTGCACATAACCTTCAGATACATTTACATATAACAGATATTTAATGTGTTAACTACTTGCTGGTTATTAATTTTAAAGGTTTTTAAATTATTTTATTATTTTTTGCAGGTAAAACACACATAGAAGATAGTGTCCTGAACGTGTGATAAGTAAGGTGTGATTTATATTAAAATACTAACTAAAACGTTTTTAAAGATGCCCTTATATTGATGTTGTTAATATTCTAGAATATTTTCATAAACCTTTATGAATTATATAAAACTCTTTAGTTATTTGTTTGACAGACAACGCACAGAAAACTTTTCCGCTTCTCTCCACCGCATTCTCGAGGCATTGCATGTTAAGTGGCGGCACTTGCCGACGCGCTCTGCCTCGTGACCAGAGCGAAGAAATGAAAATATTAAATAAATATTTGATTTCCCCGAGCCGGAATCAAACCCACAACAATCACGGTTACAGTAACACCGTTGTGCCACTGGGCCACGACAGCCGTTATATCATAATTACTTCTTATAAATAAATGAAAATGTGTAACTAGTGTGAAGTATTGTTAGTATATGATACATATGTTAGTATATGACACTTATTGCAATTACGTGGTATCTCTTTCCAAATAGTTTAAAAACATATAGACGATGTGTGTATTTATCGTGTATTTTAAAAACTATAATCGCTTCCGATTTCTAACAATAGACATACTCCAGTATAGGGATCGATCGATTGTTGTCTAAAACCACATATTTGAATGACAATTATGTATTGAATCAACGGCATCGATCCCGCGACCAGTCGAATTTACAGTCACACTTTGTGCCCCTGCGCCACGACATGTATTGTATAATCTTTAAAACTTATTTTTTTTAGAGCAAATGAATACTTAAGATTTATTTTGTTGTTATTCTATGCATTGATAAGGGAAAAATTGTTTTTTTTTTATAGAAAATATATCAAAATTTTTAAATAAGCGGGATTTGAATAACTTTAAAATAATGTCGCTATTACTGAAATATGAATATACTATAAGACATATTAAAAAAGTCTTTTAAAATCTTGAGTCGTTCTACTAAATATTTTCGTCGGACAGACAGACATCTACAATATACTCGTACATAGTAATCTAGAGGAGAAATTAAAAAGTTGCCACATGATTAAAGCGTGAGACAGAGCTCTGTGTTGAAAAGGAAATAATGCTCTACGAACGATGCACTGATAAAATTTTTACTTTATTTTGTTTTATGACTAAGTATTTGGATTTTGTTTGTATCGATCATGTAACGAATATATCATATTTTTTTTAGTTTTTAGGCCATCACTTAAAATTTCAAGTTAATTGCTGATCATTTAAAATTAAGTGTTTATATGTAAAATCATAATATGGCGATTTTGGTTTTAGCTTCACACTGTATCCCGTATGTAACAGGACAAATGGAACCTAGTATATAAAATAGTCCTAGTAATCAGGGGTAATCAGTGGGTAATTTACATACTAGGATATTATATACTATATTATATACTAGGATGTATATAATATAGTATATAATATCCTAGTATGTAAATTACCCACTGATTACCCTTCGATAACTCACCATGGGTTGTTGCCGGCATTGTCTAATGCTGCGTTTACCACAACAAGAGAATGAAAATAATTTATTCCGCCGAGTGGGAATCATACCCACAATACCTTAATTTATAGTCAGACACTGGGCCGCTGAGCCACGTCGGATTTTTTGTACCAAAAAGGCCTTTACTCTCGTACCTGAAAAAAATATATTCAAAAACTTTTACATTTACAAATCAAAAACTTAAAAGCAAAACGTAACGAAGCTTTCAAGCTGTGCTGAATTTATTAAATTTTTTTTTTTTTATCAAAAAGCTTTCCTGCTACGAGAGTATCGAGCTTACTTGTAGATGGAATGATTAAATCATCTCGGTAAGAGCCGTGAGTCAGGATATAAGTGCATTTGGATGCTGTATGAGATCTGTAATTTTTTTATTCCTTTAAAGAATATTGTGTAATGAGGATAATTAATTGTGAGTTCTTTGTTGTCTACTTAACTTTGTTTTATAGTTTCTTTTAAGGTTTTTATACGTTTTTAAACAAGTAATTTTCGAATCTTTCTAATCTTATCTTATCTAATTTCTTTTTTATTATATTTTTTTGGGGGCACTTGAAATATTTTTGTGGTTTTGGATCTGATTATATTTTGCAATTGTGGATATATTAATATATAAAGATATTTTGTTTAATATTAGTCAGTTATTTATTTTTTTCTTATATAATTTTAAGTAATCAGTATCTATGTGCACAATATTAATCACAAACTTCCCAGCTAGACATTTTTGTTTCCCCACTGCGACAAACAGAACGCCGGCGCCGTCGTGGCCGTTCGCGCACGATAAGCTCAGTCTTAATGGTCCTACGGTGCCGTTAAACTAGAATACCTACTGTAAAAATATTTTATTTTATTATTAAATATTATCTATGGAATAGATATTTTAAAGGTTAAAATCTATTTTATTTTATTCGTGGCTGATATTATAGACGAAATTTATATTTACATAAAACTACTTTTTTTTTGTAAAAACGTTTAAAAATTTGAACATCGGAACAGCGGCACTTGAACCCGCATCTCTTAAAAAATCGTTCAAGCGGAGATTCGTTGAGTACTTAATTTTGCAAATCTTTCTTAAGCGTGAAATAGATTTAATGTTTATGAAAATAATTTTGATTATGTTGAAATTCGCGGGTTATCTCGCTTAACAACATAGTTAGTTGAACCCAGTGTCAAGACACTCCGTTATCCACTTTCTGCCCAAATTCAAATCCGTATTTTGATTTACTTGAGTGGAGAAAGGAAGATAATTTATTCCCACAACATAGGGTCCAACCCACAACCTACATTTACAGTTAGATGTCATACTACTGTGTCGCGTAGGTGTATATGCGATGTTTTTTTTTCTTTAATTGGCTTTTAAAAAGATATTATAATAATCAAAATTACTTTATTTTAAATGTCTTCAATAAACACTATTTCGTTTACAGAAAATCCGAATGCAACAAGAAAATTTATCACTCGCCTGTCGCATTTAATGCAAATAAATAATAATCAATATCGGTACTAGCGGGCACCGTGCTAAGATTTATGCGCATCTGTCGAAGCCGCAGACCACTTGAGACCGCCGATACGATGTTGACGAGAATAGAATTGAATAATGAGGATTGTTTTCTAGTGGTATGATTGTTTGGTTCGGTTTACATATAAATTATTGAAAAAAATATACATATATTATTGTTACAAATAATTTATTTATCGCGTAAGTTGTAGGTTCGATTATTATTAACTAACTTTTTAAAATTTTTATCATCTTGTTCTAAGAAGTGAACTGAATCCTTAGTGGTACAGTTCCGACACTTAACATGCAGTGTCTCAAATTGGAGTGGAAAGCGTCGAACAGAGTGTCTGAACACTAGATTCTCTCTGGTTACTCTGCTATATATGCGGGTTGTAGCGTAAAGTTGAACATCGCCCATATATTTCTATTGCACTTGGTTTTAAATATTAAATGGGTATTTTGAGGTTTCTTCTACCATAACTGCAATAAGAAAAATCAATTAAGTTTGCTGTTTCTTGCTGAAGGGACCCTTCTGGATGTTTTACCAACTGGCATTAAAGATGGTCTTGTAAATAGCCTATGATGCGTATAAATTATAATATAATTCAAAAGTCGTAGCACTTATTGCCGAAACAATAGTCAAAGGCACCGAAATTATAACAGTAGTTTCTTTTTCTTGGAAATTATATTTTTTTATATTGTTAACTTGAATAATAACATGTTTAAACGGTGAAGGGTTTCGTCACTCAACACGCAATGTCACGAAAATTTGGGAGGGAACCTAGTACTTCTCTGTACTAGGTTCCCTCTGCTTATCCTGTTATATGCGGGATACAGCGCGAAGCTTAAAAAAACATATATTTTCTTTGATACCACTCTAAAGTATTATTGAAATGCTCTCTACGAAGCCTCGCAGGTTATGTTTCATTAAGTCGCGAACAAATCTGAGACGTATAACGTAAAGTAAGTAGGTAGATCGTGTTTCTGGAGGGTTCATCGTGAACCGTGAGTCAGAGACTGTAGGACGATGACTGTTTAAGACGCTGTGTTATCTCATAGGTCCCCTATGATCAATACTCTATATATAGTGATATCATGAATTTATCTATCACAGTATATATAAACCATTTTCGGTAAATATTAGGAACGTATATTGATAAGTATAATTTTATGGAAATGAAAAAATATACTTGGATAATTCGATGGATAATATGGATAATTTTGCAGGTTTTTATCATTAATAATAATAATTTACATTAAACCTATGAAAGTGTAATGTTAATAAGTCTTATCTAGCTTTTGCTAATGGTATTATTTTTTAAATATGATTTAAAAACATGTTTAATATAAAATTATTGATGAAAATTTTAATTTTAGGTTTAATACACTAGCAAATATACGAATATCGTAAAAGATGAGATGTCTTATATATAAGGTTCTCTCTACATTCCTTATACAATATTTAATAACTTCATGTTTAAGTTTTAAGATATTGGAATTTGAAAAATCTGACTGTAAACTCGACGAATGTAGGATCGATTCTTATTTGTGGAAATTAATTAATTTGATAAGGTGATATTAAGGTTATTACAGATTTATATTATAGGTTATACCTATTAGGGATAATCATCAATTCGTCTTTGAGAACTCAGTATGGCGGAACCGCCATACTGAATTCCTCGAAAATTATATCAAACAGGGGGCCTGAACATCTTAACAGTAGATTCTCTTCGTCTACCCTGCTTTATGCGGGATACAGCGTATCTATCTCCATGCATATGTATAAATGAATCAATTTGTTTTTGGAATGCTAACTACCTTCTGAGCCGTTGGTAACTTCACTTAGGACCGACACTACTGACACGCCTATGAGACTTGTCAATTCAAAAGTTTTGTAATGGCCTAATCGAATAAAGAATATTTTGGCCTTGATCTCTACAATCATTATGGTGAGACCAAGAATTGTAAAAATTGAAACAAGTACAAGCGTACTTTAAAGTATTTATTACTATGAAACGATAAATATTATCTATTTAAAATACAGCCGTGACCACCACTTCTAAAGTGACATCACGGTGACCTCTGCGTTTTATCTGACGTTCACACTATGACTCATTTGGCAATTAGTTAAAATATACTTAGTACATTATATGTAATTATGGAAATGACATAATACAATCGTGATTTGACTGACTTTATCAAATGTTAGTTACGTTTTGGTTATCTTTTCACATTCCAAGCAGTACTACATTCGGGGAAACAAATTATTTTAATTTCCTCATTCTGGTAACAAGACAAAACTCGGCGTAGAGTTCCGTCGTTCAAGTGTTATTCCGAAATTTGGTCGGTGAGTAGAGAACGGAGTGTCTTAATACTAGGCCGCTTTTGCCTAACTTGTTATATCTGAGATACAGGATTTTTGTTTTTATGATATGATCTTTCATATGGCTATGGATTTCATTTACTATGAAAATATAGATTTTTTTTAGCCGTGTGATCCCGGCCTAGAATAGGATCATTCTGGGACGGGTCGTGTCGCAAGAGGCGATTAAAGAGACATTTAAAACCGGCGTGAAGTAGTGGCTTTATGCCATTGCATTTCGCATCAGGTAATGCCGGGCCCCGGCGCCCAACCCACCTTAAAGGCCG
>DWAN01002552.1:0-14918 GCA_018230445.1 Heliconius hewitsoni | reverse complement strand
GCAGAAAGTGGGGAACGGAGTGTCTTAACACTAGGTTCCCTCTGCCTACCCTGATTCCTCATAAATCACCTCTATCGTATACTTACATAACATAACAGTACATACAGAAAGAAAAAAACTATAAAATACAATGATTAGTTGTAATAATTAAAGTATCGAATAGATTTAATCCAATAATGTCGTTGGCGTCGCAGCGACGCGACGCGAACGTGGCGAACCGCAACCTCGTCTTATGTTTCTGAATCGCTCTGAACTACTGCCCACTGTCCACTCGTAGCGACGATTTCTGACCTAAGTTGTGCAAACACCTACTACTTTACTTAATTACGTTAATTATTACAGAACAACATTGACTTGACAAAAACAAATTAACAGTTTTATACTCTATGATTGAGTAGAAAGTGGAGAGCGGAGTCTTTTAACACTAAACTTCTCTGCCCACCCTACTGCACGCGGGATATGACGTGAAGCATTTTCTTAAATACTTTTTGTAAAACTATTTGAAATAATTATAATACAGTTAAGTGACGTCGAAACTATGGTATTAGCTGCAGCTTTTCCATGGTAGGAGCGGCGCGGCGCGGCGAGGCGCAATTACCCCGAACGTAACCCCCATAAACCGCGAGCGATTATACCATTACACGTTTAGCATCGAACATTGGCTGTACTCGAAAACCCCTGGGCGGAGAACGGCGTGCATGCGCCGAGGATACTTAGACGGCAGTCGTAAAGCAGTTATAATAGGCGCAGTGCGGAAACACCGCTTTATGGGGGTCCCCGTAACACGTAACATGCTCTCTGAATCGATTATCGTATAGTTATTTCGGCATTTGAAACGGGTCACGGAATAAAAATTATTTATGAATCGTAAAAATGTGCTATGTTGCAACAGTATCAATCAAATATTTATTTTGTTACGGTTGAATTGTTTAGTTAGGTAGGTACACGGGCTCGTATGGAAAATCATTTTGTTTTTTATAGAAATTCTACTTAAATAAGAGACAAAAAAACTGATAATAACAGATTAGATTATTGTTTTTGTAAATAAAAAAAACGTTCAGCAAGAATGTGTGTCAAAGTAAAGTGTATCAAAGTAAAGTGTATCAAAACACCTTCAAATAACTTAAACCCAACTTATACTATCTATGAACACCGAATATGCAAAAAAGATTACAAAGACGCGACGATAATTATAGCATTTGGCACCCCAACCTCTTCGTCTGTCTGTGTTGGAAATTTTAAGAGCACAATTGTTAAAATTAAAGTATTCTCTATTTTGTTTGGCTTTATTTTTTTTCTGAATCTAGCTCAAAGTGAGCGATTAAAATGAATTGGGAAAAAAAGACACAAGTAAACTCACTTTAACCGTTACAAAGATGTGGGTCAGATGGACGAAACAAAATTAGCGTACAGCGACGTTGATTCTTTTGATGTCGCCGTGCGAGATGGACGCGAAGGTAGATCACTTCAACATGCGAGTAGCGCGTGTAGACAAAAAAAGAAGAAGAATATTAATGTTACGTTGGAGAAATCCACAACATCAAAGATATAATAGGAAAGTCATATTTATTACGTCTTACTTTTGGTTTACTATTTAATTAACATTGATTTTAGTTATAGTTTGACGCAAAGAATATTATTCTTTTATTGTACATGTTCAACATCTGTTTTATGCTTACATAATTTCATTCTCAATTTATTTATCAATTTTGTTCATAAAAAAATATTTCTGTTTCTATCATTTAGATCCCAATAAAGCAGTCATCCATAAATAAAAATTAAATGAATAATTAAACAAAAAAAAAACAATACACCCATATATCCACAATAAGAATAGGTACCGTAACAAAAACCAGCAGGTAAATACGATTCGCATAGGCGGGACCCTTGTGCGGGGGGGCGCGTGGCTCGCGATCAGATCACAAGGGTCCAGCCAGTCGCGTGTGCATAATGTAGGGCCCGAGTCCCCCGCGACGCCGGCGTCAACGACCCATAGTCAAGGACGCGCCGGAGTAATGACATCGCACAGCACCACGTTAGCGATGGGACTGAGTAGATTGCTCTTTATTTTTTTTATTTTTTGTTACGTATGTAAATTTTATGTAGTGCGTATAAAAAAAACAACTTTAATATTGAACGTTTTGAGAACATACCAAATAAAATAAGAAATATATGAACACAAGAAATATAATTTAGATTCAATTATTTTTTTTTAATCTTTGCTTAAATCCTCTTGGGAAGCGTGTTGGAAAAGTTGAAGGTGAGAAATAATTAAAATAAGGCCAAGAGCACTCAGTCGTTGCAGTTTGAATCCAATAACTTATTATATGACTTTTAATTGAGTAAGTTTTCTTCTTTGGGAGTGAAGATGTTTTGAGCTTAAATTATTACGTATCGTTTTTAGATTCATATAAAATCGTTTCTTGTCATTTTTAGAAAAAACGTCGCGTAAAAGATATGTGAGAACGTTTGTCTAATTACTACTATAACTTTGAACTTTATAATCAACAACATCATACTTAGTAGCATTCACTAAATACGAAGTTTCTTTTTTCTTTCTTTCTGTACATTATGTTATATTAATATTCCAAGTTAGTGACAAGAATAAACCGACCACTACAGAAAGCACCCTCAAGACGAAACTTGTAACGGAAGAGTCATAATGCATTAAAAGCACACATGCCCATGCTGTTGTGGTAACTATTCAAAGTACATCACGTTTAATTGAACGGCTTTGTCGTGCACGAACTATATACAGCGAAGCCTCAGCGTGGCACTTGAAACCCGATAGCCTAAGGGATGGCGCGCAGCGAGGGAAAGAGATGCGGTGAAACACACGTTACATGCGAACGGTTGGTTCGAGACCCTTGTTACTATGGTTTTTATTAAGGCTGCCTCACATAATAGATACTAGGTACATCTCGTTGTGTGACGATATCGCAAAATATAATATTGTACCTACAGTAAATTAAGTTAAATCAACTTCACGCTGTATCTCGCTATATCCACACAGCTGAGTAGGCCGAGGGAACCTAGTGTTAAGACACTTCGTTTCCCACTTTCCACCAACTTTTTTCAAGAAATTGCATTTTAAAAGGCGGAACCCAAAGCCGGGCAACTAAATATTGATAAATAATAATTAATTTTCTCGAATGGAGACCGAACCTACAACAGTCACGTTACACACCCTTCTGCCTGAACACCACGACAGCCTCACCTACAGCAAACTGTAGCTTTACCAAAGTGTACATCGTATGTAATGTAATCGTACAAACTTTACACCAGTAAATTTTAATTTGAACGTACAAACTTAAGGCCGTCCTTTTTTTTTCGTTATAACAAAATCAGAGTACTTTGACCTCGCGTCTGTTT
Organism: Heliconius hewitsoni; assembly: GCA_018230445.1. Classification (NCBI taxonomy): domain Eukaryota; kingdom Metazoa; phylum Arthropoda; class Insecta; order Lepidoptera; family Nymphalidae; genus Heliconius; species Heliconius hewitsoni. Next base: position 11,546 of record DWAN01002552.1, on the reverse strand, counting down.
ATACACAAAATGTTTGTGAGTGAATGAATCATAACGCTATTGACTGAGTGAACACAACGCGGCCAATTGTGATTGTCTCCAATCAGTTCCCACAATTCCTTGAGCGGGCGTGTTTTTGATTAAATTATTAGGACGGCGCGAATAAAACGTACATAGCAGTTGTGACTGTATGCTTTGTGGTCAGAAGCGAAAACTTGAATTAATTGTTGTTTCAATTTCCGTACATTTTAATTTGAAACTATATAACACATGTTGCCTAATGTGCAATATTAACACTTTGAGGCTGTTAAAATCAGCAAAACATATGAAATAAGGTAGTAAATAAAGATTTATAGACATCGCGTATCTACTTTATAAATTTATAATTGAAACTATTTGTCTCTATAAATTCTAAGCTAAAAGTCGAATTTTAATAATACTTTTGTTGGTAAAAACAAGTTTCAACAATTTGTTAAAATTATTATTTATTTCGTGTTAAGTGATGGAGCTCAACGCCGCACTTTGCCTCATTACTCGCGCATTAGATAAATTTTTGTCCATTGTGGGAATCGTACTCACAACCATCGCGTTTACAATCGCGTGGCTGCGCATCTACACCACGACAGCGTCAACATGTTATTTTAAAAAGGGAAATTATTTAAATTGTTAAGCACTCCGCGTTCGCGGGCAACAATATAATTCGTATCCACCATAATTACACAAAATCGGCCGACACAAGAGAAACTGTGTATTCGTCACCTCATTTAAAAACGTGAGGCTAATTTTACCAACGAAAACTATAAATTTCGTGTATGATTGAATAACGAAGTCACGCTATGCTTGGCGCCGACTGGGTAATACCCTTGCACTAGCCTCGCCATATAACTAAACTAATAGACATTGTTGTTCTAGTATGGCTTAGACTTATAGTATGTTTAACTATTTATTTATTGTTATATAGTCATAAAAACTTGCATTTTATGTATGAAAAACGTCAAAAGATAAAGTATATAATATACTTGCAATATCTGCAAATGGAACACCTAGTCGATATAATGGGTATAGATAGTCCACACGTGTACGACGTTAGTATAAATTACATAGTTTATACGCCGTAATCATGAAAAAAATTATCATAATAGAAGATTTCTCAAAATTTACTATCACAAAAATTTAAAGACTAATTTAGTCATCGTGGTGCGGATAAGAGGTTTCAAAGTAATAATGACTTTTGTTCAGAATAGTCGAGGATTCAGAACCTAATATGGAATAATTTTCACATTTAAAATGATGGGGGGGTGTCCTCAGTCTGGCTAGACAAGTACGGTGATGGATTTCCTCTTTCACTAGACATAATATTTCAAAATTGCCGGAAAGTGGGGAAGCGAGTGGTTTGTCAGTAAGATTTACCGACTACGACCGTAATAAAACCAATGTATGACTAATATAACAGCAATAAATAAAAATAATATTCACTAGCAACAAAATTTTGTATCTATAATGTAGGTGGACGTGATTGACAATAATCTTTCTTATTGTATAATAATAACAATAGACCACAGTAGTGAGTCACATGCTGCACCTTGCAACATCAACAACATCGAACGCTTCTGACTATTCATCCTTTTGAATATCGTAACAAAATCTTTCTCTCTGTATATATTCGTAATCCATTTAATACGACGAAATGTGTACGAAAAAACTATATATATAATGATTCGACTAAGAAAATAGAATTATATTATAAAGATTAAATAGCACAAGAGCTAGACCAAGTAAAAGGAAATAGAAAATATGATAAACGCTCACCACAAAGCTAAGCTCGAAGTATAAATTCGACCGACTTTTCATTAAAAACGATTCTGCAAATATCTCCGTGGCGAAAATCAATCGAAGGGGAAACGAAAGCACTGCTTAGAGCTTAGAGCTTTATATTTATTAGGTTAACGACACGTATTAGGAAAATTAATAATATAATGAAATTATAAAAAGGTTATTTTATTGTCGGTGATGGATCAACGAGGTTTCTCGTTTACAATTATTTGATTTACTATACATACGGAAAAATATTAAAAATTGTGCGTAACACATGGATATCACCAGTAAGAAGATGTTTGTATAACAATTAACCAAATATACATTTTTAAAAAAAATTTTAATTATCCCCGAGGTCACTATTCTAGTTTTATTTATTATTGATGAAAAATATTGAAATAGCATATTGCAACAACTTTTTAAAAAAATGCATAAAAACGCTTTAAATTAATAAAATAAACATAACTAATTTTTTTGTATAAAATATCATATACGTTGCTATGGCACCGCATTTTGTATTTGGTTGCGCGCGTGTCAATTGGTTCTCTTGTTAATAAATAACGCAAATTCTAAATATTGAGTACAGAATGACTCTATAATTTCATATCAAGATGTCAGTTAGCAGAATAACAATTTTATTCAGTTAAAACAAATAGAATAAGGGTAATAAAAAACCAGTTTCGGTGTATGAGAAGATCCATCATGTCCATTCACACGGTCGCACCGAGAAACCTGTTTCCCTAGAGACACCTGTCTCTCGGCCTATGATTGCTGGCTTTTAAGTGTTCAGTGATAGAAAGGATTCAACATCGTTACTCCATAAGAGGTAATATATAGAATAATCCTCTTATACGTATAGGTACTATAATAAACTTACGGGTATTTTAAAATCTAACTTTTCCAAATAATTACATTTACGAATTATTTTTAAACAAAAATAGTTTTTTAATGAGCCTACTACTATAGTATAAACCATTATATCATAGTGGTAGCGAGCGTCATTTTACTTGGCCTCTAAAGAAAAAAATCATGTTTAGAATAATAACTTATCAGTATCACATGTAGTATTACAGCCCATATCATCACCTAACCTAACAACAATAAATAACAAAACAAAAAAAAACGAGCTAAGATCAATAAACTTGCCGCGAAACAGTCAATCAAGTATGATGACAAATAATTTCATTTAAGCGAAAATAAACGGATTGTGTTCTGTAGATCTGATAGAAATTGAAAATTAATCACTTTTATTAGTTGCAGTAGAGTAGACTAGTATCGCTATTACTCGGTAGCACGTAATTTCCCAGGGGGTGGCCGGGATCGTGAGTCCTGTGTCGACGCAGTGGTTGGACGAAAGCGGTTCTTATTGTTTAAGTGGTTTCTTTAATTATATAATTTACTTTTTTTTTGTACAACATTTTTCATTCAAGATTGTATTGTGTATAAAAAAAAGGTTAAAACTAAGTGTTTGTGTGAAGTGTACAATGATATAAGTAGTCGGTTTTGTAGGCGCTTTGGGTGTTTAAAATAATTTGACTTATTTTGTTTATAAGTGCACATATATTTAGTTTATGTTTATATTCGAAACTAGTTGCGGTTACGTGGGAAAGTTTTAAAGAATTCAGTAGCAAAGTTTTTTTCCGAATAAATACAATTATAATACAATTTTTGATATAATTTTGTTATTTACGTTACTAATGCAGCATTTATACAATACAGCATTTAACTAGGTCAAATTGTAACTGAGATAAGGATGCAAGAAAAACAGATAAAAAAATTTGAAAATAATTTTATTTATTCTCTTATAAGTATAATGAGAAAATCCCAAAAAAATATTTTTTCACACATCTTTCAGGTGCAGACATTGGATTTCCAAACAAACACAAAGACAATTCAATAAGTGATATATTATATATGTATAATAAAAAGCTATCCACATTCAGCCACATTCAGATTTACTACGTATCACCGTTTGTGGCGTGTGACAATAAACGTGGGAACCGCAGTGTTTGCGCTAGAACATATGAATAAGTGGTTCATGATGGATCACAGTTCCGACGACGGTAGTTCGAGACGCGTCGTGCACGCTGACTGGGAATTTTGTGAGACTAATTTCGTTTCATATTAGTTGGTTTCTCTCTCTGTATCCTGCGTTTATTATGGTGGGCAAAGGGAGCCTCGTGTTATAACACTGCGCTCCCCACTCCGAACTCTAGAGGCGTGTTTAGTAGTGGGGGTAATTACATTTTCACGAGTGAAAATCGAACCCACAACCTGATGTAAGCTGGTCATACGCTTGTGCCCCTGCGCCATGATTGGCCTCAGGCATATTTGTGAGAGAAAAAAAATAGATTTTTAAAATTCAAAAAATTACAATTTGAACGGGTGAATGTTATCTTAATTATTAATATCAGTTTGTATTATTATTACCAAAGAGCCAAAAGCGTCTCACGCAAACATGCAAGATTAGCGCAGCTGCTTCACCTGCACCTGCACTAAGTTGTCGTTGTTGTTTTGTTTTTTGGGTATTCATCGAAACACTTTTTAAGGGCCGAATGTTATAGATACTAATGTAAAAAAATATATAAAGGTTCATTATAAATTGAGAAGTCCTATATTTGCGTTTTTTTTTCCTTACGCGTGTATCATAAAAACCCACACGTGTCCCTCGTAAACCTTTCGCGCTTGCGCCGTGACAGGAGCCAGATTAAAAATTTATAATTGTATCGTGTAATAATTATTACGGGTCTCGGTTGCTCAGGTGTTATTATATTTATAACATTTGTTCCAGTACATTATTATGTTAATCTGGATCCATTTGATTTACATATCGCAAAAGAATTGATACAACAATAAATTACATATAAATATCAATCTTTTAGAAGCACAAGAAATTATGATTGTTTAAAATCAAAATATAAGTTTTATATCCACATTCCTTTGCATTTTTGCATTTGTTTGAATGTTCATATTTATAGTGTAATTGCAACGTCACTCGTTTGGCCCATACCGGTTTATACTGTTTTTTGACGAACTGGCCATACCTCTTGTACTGATGATATTTTATTTTTGTCTTCGATTTATGAAAACAAAAAAGAATGGGACCAAGCAGTAAAAAAAAATCGTGTACACAACGCTGTTCTTGATGATATAACAAAGGACAGATTCATTATTTTCTATAGCAAAATTTATTATTAGCTCAAATGGCACATTGGACGAGAGCAAAAAATATGAGGATGCAATATCTAGCATAGAATAATTGATATATTTTTTTTACGTTCTAAGTTTTTTTTTACTATTCAAAAAATTATAAAATTAAAAAAAAATCTGTTTTAAAAAAAATCGGTAATATCAATAATTTTTGAGTAAAAAACTAAAATAAATAACTTGGTACACCTATTTCGTCCCAGCCGTCCGTTCCATCCCGTCACTTGACAGCATTATCATAGGGCTCCACAGTTTGCGCAATAATGCACGTAGACGCTATCAATGAAATCTAAATAATTACATTGTTATCGTGTAAGTATCGGTTTGTGGACACAAACGGGACACACTGATCTACTTTCCATGCTCGATAAGAAATATTTGACTTTATATTTCAATCTTACACATTTATAAAAAAAATCAACTACATATATAGACCTATATTATAATGTCTTCATAAACATTTGTTTTATATATAAATCAGATGAACATAAAAACAACCGAAAAGTTTACAAAAAGGCATGACGTCCCCTACCGGATGTGGAGGTACAGAGTCGAACACCTGTTGTTAGCGTATCGTTTTTTGTAATGAGCCGAGTAAATATCCATTTCATCCTGTTTTAGTTTAAAGAAATGATATTAAAAAAACAATTTGTATTGAGATATTTAACTTATTTGACGCCTTATACGGAGTTAAGGCGTAATGATATAAAAATTTAATAAAAATCCCTTTAGTGTGAATTGACTCTGCGCGCATCGTATTTAAAAGGTGAAACGCACTTACTGCACCGCGATGTTGTAATTAAAAATAATTTTATATTTATTTCCTCGTATGTATATTCGTAAGCAATAAATAAAAAGAACCTGTTAACTAAAGATCAACGATTACAGGTGCACTTCCAACATCACGAAATGCATTCGTGATATAAAAAGTACTACTTTGTTTATCTGTGTTTGCCGTTATCTACTTTCGATATAGTACTAAATAGCACAAAGTGTACAGATTATTACTTCGTACAGGTAACAAAAATATATTTTCCAATGTTTATTAAAAATCTATTTAAATTACCGAATTAATAAATCAGTTAAAAAAAGAGTTTTATATGTTTTAATTTATAGGAAAATAAAATATATAGAAAATAAAATTGGTCTATTCTAAGATTAAAAAATACCAAAGCATTTATACTGGAATTAGTTGGAATTGGTTATATTTATCACTAAATGACGCTCGACAGAATATTGAAATATTTTTTATATTACCTTATCATTGAGACGGATTCTTGTGTACACGTACTTCACAGTACAATGACGTTAGCACATTTGATATTGCTGACTATAGAAAGTAATAGAAATATTTAAATAGATTATTAAAATTTTAGCAGTGTAGGCAAAGGGACGTAGTGTTAAGGCACTCTCTTCCCCATTCAGATAAATTCCTCTCTTTTCGCTGAATTCTTGACATTGCATGTTGGGTGGCGGAACTCACCGCCGTCTTTTGCCTGGTTACCAGAGCGACGAAATGAAATGAATATTAAATATTCATTTCATCGAGTGGGAATCGATCCCATAATCTGTCACGTATACGTGTATAGTCAGTCACACGCTTTGTGCCCCTGCGCCATGACTGATCTCAAATTATTTACTATTAAAGTTTAATAATACAAATATATTTTTTGTGATAAAATATTCGTTAAGTAAATAGCCAATCCTTCTTCATCATACGTTCGTTTACAAAAATAATGTCAAATAAAAAACAAAGAAAGCACATTTCATATACAAAATCGATTTATGAAAATTTTAGAAATCGAAAATAACATATTATTATTGCTGTACATCACTAGTTCAAAAGCACGACGAGACAAGGAGTGGCGCTACGATAAGCAGATATGAGTCACGTCAATACGTTGTTGATAGAATCCGTATTCGATTCTCGATAGCGAATTATCCACAGACATGTAGCTATCGACGTATAGATACGCGATATGCGGTTGTTGCTAGTGGCTTTGTTGTGATGTCAACAACTTCGTTTTATATATGCATCTTTTTTTTAGCTTCAGACTGTCCCTCGCACACAACAGGATAGGCAGAGGGAACCTAGTGTTAAGTCACTCCCTTCTCTCTCAAGACACTTATGTTCCCCAATTTCTGACGATTTCTTGAGGCATTGCGTGTTGAGTAGCGGAAGTCACGCCGTGCTTTAGTTACCTTGTTACAAGAGCGAGGGAAATGAGAATATAAAATATTTCATTTCCTCGAGTGAGAATCGAACCCACACATTTACCGTCGCACGCTTATGGGGCAGAACTGGCCATCATATTGTTTTTCTTAAATTAAATAATTATTAAAAAAATTGCATAATTGAACTTAAACATTAGTTCGACTTACGATAAGCACTGCATATAATATTTCTTACCTGAAATTTAAAAAAAAAGCATAAGAACATTGTAAGTAAATAATTACAATTAACTTATAAGGACAACAAACACAACTTTTATATTAATAGCTGTCAGCACAAAAGATACGAGCTCAGTATGAAAACCTGAGCAAACCAAACTGAAACTATTATATGTAGTTCCAAAGTGCGGAATGTGCTTAAATTCCGTCTAGATTAGAAGGTTGCGGTGGTTTTATAAAAAAATATTAATAATGCATCGTCTGAGGTTTACCATACGCCGGGGGTATGGAAGTACGTTCCAATTTGAACTTTAATTTGTACGCGATAAGATTGACGCGTGGGGTCCCCGTCTAAACGGCTATACGGCAAAGGTCGCGCTTGACCCGTACAAGCGACCCGTTGAAAGGTCAGAAGGCACTCATTGTGCATAATTACGACTCGATCCCATGTTCTAAAACATACTGAAATTATAAGGACAGAGTTTACAGTTCATCACAAAAGTTACAATTGAAACCGTTTCATATCTAAATTGCTGTATCATCATCTATCTTGACATATGTTCTGGGAATCCCCGGTATCTTTGGCAATATGTTATTGTATGTTGAGTGTACTATACTTTATCTGATCTGGTAATTAGACACAAGGCTAAAAAATCTTCAAGTGGTTATTGGTGCACGTAAAGCAGCGAATATGAATGAATAGTAGTGAATCATCACATATCTACTTTCCTAAGCATTTTTGAAGTTGAGAAAATATTTTAAAATGTTTGCTATAATACTTGCCAAACTACGGATATAACCACGCCACGATATAAATTTTAAGTTACTATTCCTTATAACCCTTGCCTAAATAAAAAAACCACGAAATTGGTAATCAGAAATAAACAAATGATCAAAAAAAAACAAAATCAACTTTTCATTCACAACTAAGGAGCTTCACTAATGATCTCAAACTGTAAACATAAACAAACACCTAAAGAAGCATCAAATTAAGCTGTTAACAAAAAACATAGCGATCGAGCTAAAAAAAGCGAACAAAAAAAATGTGATTTCGCTTTTGTCGGAACGCTACGGCACGTAAGCCAATAGGCACTGATAGCGCGCTGCCGGTGAGTGTGCACCCCGTTCTAGGAAACAACACTGCAATATACAATTAATCGAAGGTGCGTTTTATAGAAATTTCCAGATATGTATGACCGCGGATTGCTTGCACTGTTGCACTTTAAATTACTCATTTTTTATAATAAACCTCTGCTTTATATTTTTTACAGCTGTACAACGTGTGATAATAATATATTTTATATATAATTAGTTAGTAAGTTAATAATTTTAAATTATTTCATTATAGTACTACCGTAGTTTTAGTTGGTCTAAAACTTGTTTTATCATATCTCAAAAATTGCCAGAGGCCAGTCGTGGCGCAGTAGCACAATGTGTGATTGTAAAACCGACTGATTGTGGGTTCCCACTCGAGGGGACTAAATATTTATTTAAATGTATATTTCCATTTCTTAGCTCTGATGTTCTGAGGCAAAGCGCGGCATTGAGTTCTGCCACTCAACACGCAATGCCTTCGAAATTCGACAAAAGTGGGGAACGGAGTGTCTTAACACTAGGTTCCGTCTGCCTACCCTACTGCGTGCGGGATACAGCATGATTTGATTTGATTCAAAAATTGCAATATACAAAAATTCTCTTAAGGAATGCTTATTACACCATATGTTTTGATTTAACATGATATTCATTCAAAAAGGCTTGTTAGGTTTTTATATAACTTTGACATTCCTTGGATAGTTTTTGTTTGTTTAAATTTTTAACTATTAACATATACGGATCTAATGTTTATATTTAGATAAATGATTTTCTTAAGAACACATTCTGTTATTCTTCTGTAGACCAAAACAATTCGACTTGCAGCTTTCCTTCTATTTATAGTATAAGAAAACTGATCTACTCCTACCCTACTTTCCACTCATTGTATTGCAGACCATGCCTTTGTCGGTCAGTCAACGAAAGTATATGATCTAATATGAACAGTATCGTCGTCACTGTAGTTGAGTGTAGTGACGCACATTTGGAGACACGTGAATGTGGAAATAGGATAAGCTGAAGCACAATAAAGAGGACAATTGGGGGAAAGCAATCCTGACGTTTAACATATAATATCACTTAATTGGCACATATGTTTGATAATTTAAGGTTTATAACTACGAACTTGGTTAAATATAAAAAGGAAATCTTTAAAAGTACAAGTTACAGTGTGTAATTGAAATAAGTATTTTAAATCGTTTAAGGAATGCGTATTGATATAATTTATTAAAATCTTTTCAACTTATAAATCCAATCATAAGCATCTCGCATGACGAGTATAAAATACCATGAACTGCCTTCGCTCCCGATTATCGTCTATAAATAGCGACTGCCCGAGTAAGACACGGGAACACCCACACAATTCGTAAAACGTTCATCTTAGTTATTTTAAGATGTATATCGATTTTAGATAAATAAACTTGTTCTTGAATATTTTTAGCTAACTCGCTTAAGTATAAACAAAATGAGTAAAGTATTTATACTTATCGAGTATTATTTACGTTATTTTTTCTTTTGTAACATAAGATCTGGTCCAAGTTGGATAATTTTAATTATAGAAATATATACGCACTGTAACGCAACATGTATTGATTTAGATAACTTTTTCCACATTGCTGCTATAGAGTTTGTTTGTAAACTACCAGTAAGTTAAATATATCGTGTGATAAAGAACTCAAAGTACGCATATAGTGAATTCAAATTAAAAGTATGAAACTTGTATTGTATTATAACTTTTAAGAAGATATAAGAAAAGATATCAAATAATCTTGTTTAAAATTTAATTAAAAGGAACAATATCGGTTAAGCCACAGCAATGATCGTAAAAATAAATTTTGAAACGAGTCAAGCTTAATATACGTTGTTTAGAGTCGCGTAAATAAACAAAATGCTTCTTATTAGAGGCAAGTAAGCAAGCACCCCGCCCGAGAGACTGTGTCGAAAATATAACTTTTAATTTTATTCCTGAATGATTTACATCTCAACTTTGAGATCTACGACACACCGGGGAATTGGTCGCACTTTCTCGAAGACGAATAAGGAGTATTAACTATGATTTTAATTAAACGTTATGTGTACCAACTTATGTGAGTCTCGTTTACCATATAAAATTAATCAATCATAAATCCTCGTTCCGTGTTATGTATTGTTTCTTTTTCTACGTGTATAAGTTACTTGCAAGAGGTAAAAAATATATACATTGCAAAATAGTGGAAAACGCAAGAAACTGTAATTAAATAAAAAAAAATAAGACTATTATTATATTTTCTTTCTTATTAAACGATATATAAGTAATTAACTATGATTCATTGTTATACATCCTGTTATCAATTAATTAAATTTTATAAAATAAATATCAATATATATATTCAATAGAATAAGTTATGACGTGTTTCTAAAGTACTAACTAAACACTGACGGACCAGAGTAGAGTAAGTAGATCCATCGTATGCATATTGTGCAGGTAAGATAGGAAAGGTCGAGAACAATGGCGCGACCACCCAAAACGCAGACCCCCGCGTAGCGAAATTGCTAGTTGCGACTTGTATTATTTAAATTATGTACAACAACAGAAGAAACTAACTGATTAGATACAACTATACAAGTAAAATAATTATAGTTTATTTATTTCATAAATATAAGTATACCATAAAAATTAAAAAGCCCAAGTGCCTTCACACACACATTTACACATACGTACGACAGTGAAAGAACTAATTAGAGGAGAGCCAAAAAGGAACACAAAAAATTCAATTAAATCATATTTTAGTAAAATAACAGTCCGCCGTGCACTGATAAAGTCTGATAATGAAGTTCGCCGACGATGCCGTTTTAATTACTTGAAACGGTAAGCACAGCAACGGCTTCGTTTTATAATAATATTAGCTATGCCCGAGGTACCACCTGTACCGCTGTTCCGAGTTTAATGATGTAAAAATTATATCTTATAAAATATACATGTATCATATAAATCATTTTCCAGTCCATTTTCGAGGCCAGACGTGGCACAACGGCACGAGGTGTGACTGTAAAACCGACTGGTTGTGGGTTCGATCCCCACTCGA
>DWAN01002551.1:0-14918 GCA_018230445.1 Heliconius hewitsoni | reverse complement strand
CGCCTCTTACGACACCACCAGTACCAGGATGATCCTATTCTAGGCCGGGATCATATGGCAAAAAATACAGTTATGTTGATATCACAGACAAACCCTTTTAATTTATATATATGTTTAGATTTATAGATATAGGTAAACAGGTTTGTCGAAGTAATTACTTTAAATTGATATAGCTTTTGTACTTATTACTTACATTATTTATTTTATTTACTTTATTTATTTTATTTATATATTTATGTTATTTACTTTATTTATTTTATTTTTATTTAATATTTACAGATAATAATAGATAATCTTGCCTTAATCCAATAGTGAAAACCGCATTTAAATCGGTTAAGCCGATTCTGAGATTAGAGTGAACAAACGCAAAGATAAGCAGACAAAAAAAATAAAAAATCATTGTTTTGGGTTCTATTACATTAATAAAGGTTTTACACGTTGTTATGAATGATTTGGCTATAATATAACAATAAGTTTAAACGGACAAAGCCGCGTTGGGGCGCCATTAATAAACAATTTTAAAACTGACCTGCTGTATAACATCTAACATAGCGTACAATCTGTCCATTGCGTCCTCCGGTTTCCCCACGTGCATTGGAAGTTCAGCTATCAGCAATCTTAGGGAGAAAGGCACGAGAGTACCAGTTCGATTCTCGTACGAATCGGGATAAAACTGAAAAAAAACAAAACTATGAATATATTATTGTACAATAAAAGAAGTTTTTTTCTTATTTGGAAAATAGTAAAAATAGTTTAAAAATATATATATTTAATAAGTGAAATATTATGTAAAAAAACAAATTATCTGATAAATTAGTATACTTATAAGTACCTACTATAGATATATTTATAATGTGGCTAAATAAATTGTCCCTTTAAAGTTGCGTGAAACCTTTGACATAGTGGTACATCCACTTACACCACGAAAATGCAGAAAATAATAATTTTAATTTTTTTCTTTATATTTAGTATATTAAAAAAACTTTTAAATATAAAATAAAAAACATAAATAAACATTTACCTGATAAAACATATCGGGTTTACTAAAATCGCCGAAAGCCTCCGCCTCCTTTAGAAGAGGATCGTATAACTTAATTCGACACATTACAGAGAAACGTGTCAACCACAGCTGTAGTGATCTCGGCGTGTGTTTTGTCGGTCTGTGCATTCTGCCTGCACCTGGGACCAAAAAATATAAATAAATATAAGGTCGTAGTGTCACAGGTTCTTACTGTAAACATGACGATTGTCGTAGTCGTTCGATTCGCACTCGGGGGACTCAGGGGAAAATAAATCATTTATTTTTATTTATTGGTAAAAGAATAATAGTAAAAAACTTTACTAAATGCGCAAAATATATTATAATTTTAAATTATTTAGGCACAATGAAACAAACTCAATGATCACATTAGAAAAACAAATGTCAATTACTAACATTTTTTATCTACCCACAATATCCATATAATAAATGTAAGTTAAATTAACAAAAATAGATGTCACTACGCATATTCTGAATCACGCTATCGTTTGGTTAATTTTTATTATATAAAGAAAAAATACTGGACATTTAAAATATGATGGTTACACTGAAAATTTTCGAAATATTTATCTTGTAAGGGCTGCAATTAGTCGACAAATTGTAGCCTATATAAAACAGAAATATGAAAAAGCTTGACAGCTTGAGAGGCATGTTTTTAATTCCTCAATAACCTTTTTTGGTTTTCAATATAGATTATAGAACAAGAAAGTAGGCAGAGGAGAACCTAATATTTAGATATTCTGCTCTTCACTTTCAGTCAAACTTAACTATTTTTTAAACAGTAGTATCTAATTTTATATGATTATATTTTTTTTAAATATCAGATATGGTTATTTAAAAAAAAAGTAAGAATATTAGTTTTGTACATAGAAAGTAGTGTATTTTTTTATTAAAAAAAATCATGGTATAAAATACATTCTTCTTATTTATTGCAATTTTCTTTAGTTAGATTTTTTATTCTAAAAAAAAAGGAAAAAAGCAACTTATCACTCCTTCTATCTCTACTTTCTAATTCCAGACATTGCACTATCAGTGATGGAACTTAATGGATGGATGCTAGCTGTTAGTGCTAGTTAGTACTGCAATTTTAAAAACCAAATACTAAGTAAGTTCTATTACTCACCCTGACCAGCAGCACTAATCAAAGTAGCAGTCAAATTGATTGCAGCCCTCAAATAACCAGTTCTCAATAGTTCTCTCAGACCTGCCTCATCTCGACTCACATGTTCAGCTCTTACCACTCCTCGACTGCCTGCTGAGCTTACACCTAAGTATTTAACAGCTACTTCTTGTAATGCATCAGCCTGTGGATGTAATTAAGTAAAGAAAAACACAACAATCTCACTGTTGTGACATAATGTCACAAGTGTTTGACTGAAAACATGACAATTGTGGGTTAATATTCCACTTGGGGGAATAAATTTTAAAGAGACAGCGCTGTATGGGAATGTGTCTGACTGGAAATTTAATGTTGGTCTTGTCATCCACTTGGGAGAAAAAAATATTTCCATTTTATGATTTGGTAAAAAAAATATTATTATCATTATACTTATAAAGGAATGAGTATATTTTTAATTTTTTTAATGGTGTAATTTCTGAATATATTAATGAACTGCCGGCTCTTTCATTTAAATAATTTAGTGTATTCACTTGAGTTTTTAGTATTTTATTCATTATTATTTTATCCATTGTTCTGTTACTTATACTTATAAAGGCTAAAATATATTTAAACTTACTAGTTCTTCTTCTAAAACTAATCCTGGCATAGTTAAAACTTCTCTTTCTGGGAAAAATGATCCTTTAGGTGATGATTGTGCCTAAAATTATAATAAAGACATTAAAGATGTCATTAATATTTGAAAATAGGCAAATTATAAAATCTTTCCTTGAAACTAAGTAACCTTGTAATTATTTTAAATTATTAAAATTTTGCAGTTAAGTATTATGAAATAGTGGATAGAAATCTACCTTTAACAGTGTTTTTTTAGCATCTTCATTTGGTATCCATGCATCTCTTCTTCTATCAGCTTCTTTATCAATAGGTTGATTCTAAGAATTAAAGTTAAAAACTGTTAAAAAAGCAAATAAATATGCTTACTTAAATAAAATTTAAATATAAACAAAATCTGCAACTTACCTTAATACTTAACCCATCCATAGCATCAGTTATAACAGATGTAGACATAATGCTACTTTTACTTGGTCCTATTTGTGGTTCGGGGCCTATAGTATCAAAAAATGTGGAAGGATCTGGAAGATTGGCTGCAGGTATCGCTGTGGAGCCACTAACAGTAGGCAAAACATTCGTGAAGTTCATTTCTTGTGACATATGCTGAGTAAACGAACTCGTCATATCTTGTGGGAATATATTTGCCCCTGTAGTTGAAGGGCGTGCTGTAAGAGATAATTTGTTTTATATATTTTTTTTATGATTATCATATTATTAACTATAAGTGAAGTGTAGTTTAGTTTTTATTACAGCCAGTCGTATCTCCTAAGTATACACTTTGAATCATTTCAGATGGCGATGTTCCTATTTCATCGAAAAATTGGGACGCAGGCGGCACTTCATTTCCGCCAAAGTATTGGCTTAAACTAGGTTTATTGTCCATAATTCAGCCAATATTTACATCAGAGAATATTGATAAAATTACAACTGTCAAAAACACTGATAAGTAATAAATGATGTGACATCGTATGTCAATAATGCTGCCATTTAAGAAATATTATCGATTTTTGGAAAAGCTTATATGTTTTAAATGCATTACTACTACTGCGTTCTGTATTTTTGTACGTGTGGTACTGAAGATACAGAACAATTTTTATTTACTATTATACATTTCGAAGCTGTTTTATCCTATATGTTACAATAAAAAAATATTAGTTATAATTTGTAAGGTTTACTATTTCGATTCTTATAACATTTTATGATTCTTATATTATTTTTTCTTATAATATTTTTCATATAAAGTATATATAAATAGGCTCAATATAATTTCGTCAAAGCGCAGTTCATGACTCACTGGCGAGCTAAATTTTATAATATTTTTCGACTTTTCAACCTAATTCTATTAGATGAACCAGACATTATGGTGAATTCTATTTTACTGAATATAAGATATGAAATGATTTATTAGATTTGTAACTCTACTGAACAAATGTCAATGTCAAACAATAAAAAAAAACTCCAAAATTACGATCAACAACTCGCACCTCCCCTCATTAGTACATTTTAGTTAAAAATATCTTTATCAGCGATTTCTTACGGTACCTGCTATTTACACAGCAGCAGCACACTCGTCGCCGGTACGTATTTAAGTGCACACATGGAGCGTTTAGATCATCCGTTTTTGTATATTTGGTCGAATGTTAGTGGGCGAAATTTTAATTTCAACTTATATGAACTTATTTTTTTCATATATTTTATGTTACTATCGTATTTTTGTAGGCACAAATGACGAACCAGGCATCCCCTGTCGAAGAACAGGAGAAGCTTCTTGATGAAGCGTTAAATGTCGTCAAAGTTCAGGTATATATTGAAAGTTATGACAATTATGCAAATTTAATTTACTCAATCATTCTTATTGGTATATTATTTTATTGCTAAAAACAAAATACTTTTTTGGAATTATTTAATTGAATTTAATTGTAATAATATTTTAATAACATTTATATTTTAGGCATTTCAAATGAAAAGATGCCTGGACAAATCAAAACTGATGGATGCCTTAAAGCATGCTTCAACTATGCTTGGAGAACTAAGGACTTCTCTTTTATCACCAAAGAGTTACTATGAGCTGTGTATCCTTTACCATATAAATTGTAAATTAAATGTTTGTTTATTTTCTGGCTTTTGTAGTTAAATGGAAATTACAATTAAAGTTACCTAGTAAAACCTTAAAGTACCTGATTGGTAGTAAAAAAAAATTATTAGAGTAACTATAATTATGTAAAATGGTCAAACAGAAATAAATCATATAATAAATCAAAAGTATGAAACATGACACATTTAAGCAGGATGTAACTCTTTCTCTATATGTACACTCACTTCATCAGTAATCCAAGGTTTATCCAACAAAAAAAAAGAATATTTCAGTTTGAACTATTAGGTCCTGATATTAGTGCATTCAATTAAACAAAGTCTAGCTTTTTAATATTAATATAAATGTTGAATACTATCTATACTAATGAAATAAAGCAGAAGAGTTTGTTTTAACACTAAGAACTTTTGAACTACTGGTTAGATTTACTTTTTGATGTTTTGTACACAAGCTACATTCCTTATGAGTGCTATAGGCTATACAACATTATGGTTAAATTCTTTGTTAGCCTTAAATAACAATAATTAACAAGAGAAGAATTTGCGGTGTTGAGTTCTGCCTCTTAACACACAATGCCTAAAAGAATTCAGCAGAAAGTGGGGAATGGAGTGTCTTACACTAGGTTCCCTCTGTCTACCCTGCTGTGTGCAGGAAGCTGATTTATTTATTTTTATTAAGAACACCATTGTATTACTTTAGCCACATGTGCCACACAACTGGTTAAATATATTTATATACTTCATAGTTCTAAAATAGCTTATATAATGTAAGAAATGTGGAATGATAAGAAAAATACTACTGCTTTTGTATATATATTTATTAAACCTCATTACTGTACATTGCTATAAGTATAATAAGTGTTTATAACAGAAATATAACTTACAATTATTTAATAATTAATTGTGTTATTAATAATTAATACATGTGCTGAAACAAATTTTCAAAATAATTTAAATGTTAAAAAAAATCATATTTTTTCTTCCTACATTGATTTGTAATAGTCTTATTACCATTATTATTCCACATCTCATTTACCTTTAATTTTCCTTAATAAACCAACCAAATCAGATATGGCAATAACAGATGAGCTCCGTCACTTAGAGCTCTATCTCTTAGAGGAATTCCAAAAGGGACGTAAAGTGGCAGATCTGTATGAACTGGTACAATATGCCGGCAACATTGTACCGAGGCTGTACCTGTTGATAACAGTGGGCTTGGTTTATATAAAGACTAATTCTAATTTGCGTAGGGATTTATTGAAGGTGGGTTTGGGTGATTTTTTTTTGCATTTTAAGATTTTTTTGTTTTTGATGTGTACTATCACATAAAATGTTCTTAGAAAATAATTTGTTACAATTGTTAAAATAATTTCGACATAACTTGATAAAAACATGCCTTAGTTCGGAACACTTGGTCAACTTCCAAGAGTTTTCTAAAAAAATACTTTATATATAATAAAAAAAAAACATATGTTGTTGGATAGACAAAGACTAGGGTTAAATAATTTATCCTTTAACATTCTGATTATCTAGAGAAAATGTTTGTTTGGTGTGAAACAAGCTAAATAAACTAAGGAAATGAAAATATTCTTTCACAAGAGTAATATGTAAATGTGCATCCATTCACATAAACATTAAATTAAATTTAACTCAAGGTTAATGTCAAATGATTATTTTTATCTTAATATTTGTAACATTTAAGTAATTATGATGTATAATTTATATATTTTTTTACTGTTGTTAATGGTCATTCAGCATTTTTATAAACCTTAGTTTGTGATTTTTATTTTCAAAAATCTTCTCTATTGCTTATACCAAAGACATGGATGGACAGAAAGAAGTGTTAATACTATTTTCTTAGCTTTTCTAATATTTTTAGAGGAAAGGAGTTTGAGATGAGGTCTTAACTTAAAATTTTGTCCCTTACTTATTTAGAAAACGTATAAAAATTTGAACGTAGCGGGACTCGAACCCGCGCCTCCTGGAAACCGACCAGGTGCTCTGACCACTGAGCCATACGTCCTCGCCAAGCTTACAACTTGTGCTAACAACATTAATAAGTTGTAACAAGCGTATAAGAATTTCGACGTAGCTTGTATAAAAATACGTATAAAAACGACGTATAAAAATACTTAAAAATGTTTTAAAAAAATTTTTTGTCCCTTTTTAGGAAATACTTGAATGTTTAATTAACCTACTCTCTTGACTTGTGATTGAACCCACAACCATCTTGTGTACAGTCAGTCAGATACTACCAATGCAATATAATAGTGTTGTCTTGATCTTGTTTATTATTCACTTCTTTTAATGAATGTTGTTTAATTATACAGGATTTAGTTGAAATGTGTCGTGGAGTACAACATCCTTTAAGAGGCCTTTTCTTGAGAAACTATTTGTTGCAATGTACAAGGAATGTGCTGCCAGATACAATTGAAGCGCAGAATGAAAATGAAGGCACTGTAAGTTGTATAATATTTAATATTGGCTTAGTTTAGTTATCATTTATTAGATAGTTTAAAATAATGTCAGAATTTTGTATTGTAACATTTACCATATGTAATGCATACAAATTTTAGTTATGAAAAACTAGATGACTATTCCAGAACTGTTCTGGCTACATGCATTTAACATTTATATTATATTACAGAGGCACAAAGTGTGACTGTAAATGCGATTGATTGTGGGTTTAATCCACACTAGTCGAAGTGAAATATTTATTTAAATTTTCATTTCTTTGCTCTGGTGCCTAGACAAATCGCGGCGTTGAGTTCCGCCTCTCAACACGTAATGCCTCCAGAATTCGGCGGAAAGTGGGGCACCGAGTGTTCGTTGCCTCTGCCAACCTTGCTGAGTGCGGGACACAGCGTGAGGCTGATTTAATTAGATTTTTTTATATAACAGGTTCGCGACGCAATTGATTTTGTTCTCATGAATTTTGCTGAAATGAACAAACTATGGGTTAGAATGCAACACCAAGGGCATTCTAGGTAAGCCGTTTTATAGCATATTTTTAATATGCCATCATGGTACAGTTGTAAAGTGTGTGTTATTTATGAATAAAGAATATTTTCGTTTCTATAGTCATTAGCATTAGCATGAGAAGTGCGGCGTAGAGTGCCGCAACCCATCATTATCTATATAAAATTATTAGAAAATTGTGATGATGCTTATATTTAAAGTTATTTTCATTTTTCTGTTCTGTTAATGCAAAGCATTGTCTTCAATTGTTACACTTAAATCGGTATATACCTGAAATTCGAGCAGAAAAGAAGAGATCAAAACGTCTTAACACAATTTTTGTTCTCTGCTTATCATAACAAACACAAACAGAAATAAAATACACACATTTTCCATCCTAAAATAGTTTTTGTTCATATCATATTGTTCCTTTCCTAACACTTTTTCTTACTATCATTTCTTGCAATTACAAGTCCATCATATTATATTCGTGGAGTAATTTTTTTGGTGCTATGTTGTGTCTCAACGGCACACCGTACTGATTGTAAAGGCGACGATTGAGGGTTTGACTCCAGCTCGAGGAAATGAATTATTTTCATTTTCTCGTTCCGATCTTAGGACGAAGCACAGCTCCTTAAGCTCCACCACTGAATAGGGAAAGTGGCAAACAGAGTAATATTCGGATATAGCGTGAAAAAGAAATTAAAAATAATAAATGCCATTTTTTCTTCCAGAGACAAAGAACGGAGAGAACGCGAACGTTCAGAACTACGAATCTTGGTCGGGACGAATTTAGTCCGTCTGTCCCAATTAGAGTCTGTAGGAGAACAGGACTACAGGAGACTAGTGCTTCCCGGGATACTGGAACAAGTGGTCAGCTGTAGAGATGCTATAGCCCAAGAGTATCTCATGGAATGTATTATTCAGGTAAGTGGGGGTTTAGTTTTCGGTTGTGGTAAATTAGACCCAGTTAGAGTATCTAGGGTGATAGGACTACAGGAGGATACTGGAAAAAGTAGTCTATTACGTCTACGACGTTCTGTCTACTAAGTCTGGATAAGTGGTGTATAGGTGAAGAGATGTGATAGCCCAGGAGTATCTCATGGCCTACATTATACATGCAAGTGGAGGTTTCATTGTAAGAAAGTATAGAATGGAATATTTGAACGCTGGGGTCAAAGTTGTAGACTGTTGTAGATTAGGCTGCATAAAAAATTGTATTGATCATTAAAAATAAAATATGTTTGCTTTTGAAACATAAAAAAATTATACCGATTAAGAAAACGCACTAATGCCAAATTACGTCTGCCTTTTAGGCGTAACTGAAAGTTCATACACAAATATAGTGAAAGATTCAACCTTTCTTACTTTAAAAAAAATATATTTTTCAGGTATTCCCCGATGAGTTCCACTTGGCGAATCTCCAGCCATTTTTGAAGTCATGTGCGGAATTACAGCCCGGTGTTAATATAAAGAATATCATAATTGCTTTAATAGAAAGATTGGCAGCTTTTAGTCAGGTAAGATTTTTTAAAATTCTTTTTCTTGTCTTGAATGGCGGCACTCTAAGCCGCTCTTTGCTTCATTGCCAGAGCGAAAAATTTAAATTATTAAATATTTAATTTTTCCAGTGGGAATCGAACCCATAATCTATAGCGTTTACAGTCGCAAGTTTGTACCGTTGCGCTACGAATATGTACGATATATAAATGTCGAAAATAGTGAATAGTATGTGTACTAAAGTCCATGAATCCGGACGCTCAACTATACGCGGCATGAAACATACAGTAGATGGAGAGAGTCTTGTTAGTTTAAGGCCCCGGTTTTGTTACTCTTGTAATATTTTACGTTACTTTTGACCCTCATACATATATTAACTCTGTTACAAGACTCAAAATGTTGCATTTTTGTTACTTTTTCAATTCTTAAACCGTAACCGTAAAAGAACGAAAGCGCCGCAAAAAAATAAAAGCATACGTAAAAAACACGAAACAAAACTCGTATTCTACATGAAATAGTCAAACGAATGAGGTAGACTTCGCCAGAGTGGAAACAACGCTAAAAACTTATTCGCGTCGTTGTTATGCTCATATCATGTCCGAGGGTAGTCCTCAGCCGCTTCTGTCATATAATTGTTGTACCATGATGTTCCAAGACCACTACGATGCTACATACAGACATAGAGATCCAAACGTACTCAGGACACGTGAAACTTTTTGCGTTTCAGTTTGAAAAATGACAGGCAATTACATTTTAATCTTTTCCTCTCCCTCTGGTGTAAATTTAATGTTATATTATCTGTACATATTGTTGATTAAAATAATAATTTTATTTTATAAATTATTTTTTTGTTTTTTTTTTCCAGAGGAACGAAGGCAATGTGAATTTAAGTGTGGTTCTAGAAGATGGTAAGGAACAAGAGATACAATTGTTTGAAGTTTTTTCAGATCAAGTGGCAGCTATTACTCAGGTACTTTTAATATTTTATATAAAAAAAATTGTTTATATACAATGGTTGTGGGTTTTAATCCAATTTTTTGTAATGTTATATTTGAAACGAGCGATGCGCTAGTGAAAATTGCATTTAAATCAGTTATGCTGCATCTGAGTTTAGCATGTAAAAACGCTGAGACAAACAGATATGTAGACAAAAATGTTATGAATGAATGTTTTGTATAGTTTTCCATTGATACCCCCAATAAATCTCCCATGTACAGACAGCAGTCAGCTACTAATAATAATATTTCTCAACACTTATAAAAATGTTTTTCTTGTAGAGTCGCACAGACATGCCACCAGAGGACATGCTGGCTCTGCAGCTGGCTCTGCTCAAGTTGGCTCAGCGGTGCCATCCTGATAAACTGTCCTATGTGGACAGAGTACTGTCCCACACTGATAGGATATGCAATGATATACACCAGAGCAGGTTAGTTTTGATTATCCATTAAATGTGAACTCAGAGACGTGAGTTATAATTTTATTGACGTTTAGTGGGTACAATTGTAATGGATTTTTTATATTGGATGTTGTTTTAATGATAATTATGTGTTTGAGTGTAGTTGATAGTTAATCATGGCCAAGATAATGAGTTCATATGTTTTATTGGGCAATAAATATTAAATTATTGTCTTTTTTTGTTTTATTGGGTAATTAATAGACATGTTTGTTTAGCTTCACGCTGTATTCTGCAAATGTATTAGGATAGGCGGAGGTAATCTGGGAACCTAGTGTTAGCACATTTTCGTTGTCCACTTATTCTCTTCCGCCGAATTCTCGAGGCATTGCGTATTGAGTAGCGGAACTCAACGCCGCGTTTAGCTTCGTTTTAAACATATACATATAATAGTACAGTTAAAATCCAATAAAGTCATGAAGGTTGAATTTTAATATTCAATCAATGTAATATTTTGACTACACTGTAACATTGTTTATTATTCACATATTAAGTAATTAAAACAAAAACATTTCTCTCCCTTACAGTGGCAAATCCTATCTAGAACACAACACGTCGGTATTCAAAGAACTCATGAAAATCCTCAAGCTACCAGCGGACCATTACAAAAACATACTGACACTTATAAAGCTCCAGAACTACGGTCCGTTGATCAAGCACCTCAACCAACCTGGCAGGATGATGATAGCGGTGCACCTGGTGACCGACGTGCTGGAGAGTGACACCACCGTGTCCACGCCTGACGATGTTAGTTGTTTGTTGTTTAAAAGACTAATCTCTTGTTATAGGTTCCCTATACCTATTCTGACAAAAAAAGTATGTCGCCTTGTGGTTGAACTGAGTTTGACAAATGTTGAGTTCTGCCACTCAACACGCAATGCCTCCAGAATTCGACAGAAAGTGGAGAACGGAGTGTCTTAACACTAGGTTCCCTCTGTCTACCCTGGTTTGTGCGGGATACAGCATGAAGCTGACTAAACATTCAAAAATTTTCCTATTGCCTATGGAAAAATATTAAATATTAGTAAAGTATTTTATTTCTAATCTCAGGTGGAAGCTGTGTTATCAATGTTAGACGTATTAGTGCGCGATCAATCTGAGCAAGACAACAGTGAATCTGAAGCAAGCGACTACACGGATGATGATATGATGGAGGAACAAGGATTACTCGCTAGGTATTGCAATTTATATGCAACTAGCTTTAAATTAAACTATTTTAATCGAATATTTAAGATTATACACTATTGGAAACCCGGCGTTTCGAACACTTTGCAGTAGTCCGTGGTCACGGGTAGACTGAGGGTGGCATTCGTCTGTCAGTTGACATAATTTTTTCATTTAAAATGTGTAATAATCGCCAAAATCGAATAAATGTGTTATATATGTGACTAGCTTTAACCCGCAGTTTTGTCTGCATTGTCAATTTCAAGCAACTGAGTAACTCTGACCGCAGGTACAGTGACTAATATCGCAACGTTTGACGTTATATTTTATAGCTTTTCTTGACTTTCAATATATTTTTTTCTAGTTCTATAACCGGTAGTTCCTGAGATAAGCGCATTCAACCGAAGATAGACTTTATATTATTATGCGATTGTTTGTGGGTTCGACCCCCACTCGGGGGAATGAATTATTGTTTGTAAATAATTGCGCGGCAAAGCGCTACTCAACACGC
Organism: Heliconius hewitsoni; assembly: GCA_018230445.1. Lineage (NCBI taxonomy): Eukaryota > Metazoa > Arthropoda > Insecta > Lepidoptera > Nymphalidae > Heliconius > Heliconius hewitsoni. The sequence continues at coordinate 2,473 of DWAN01002551.1, read as the reverse complement.
AATGCTTCCTGAATTCGGTGGAAAATGGGAAACCGAGTGTCTTAACTAGGTTTCCTCTCCGCTGTATGTAGGGTAAAGCGTAAAGCTGATATTTCTATTAATATAATCAACCCATTTAACAGTCTTGTTATTTTCCAAAAAAAAAAAATTCTAGATTAATCCACCATTTCAAATCGGACTCAGCGGACCAACAATATTTGATACTGTCAGCGGCCCGCAAAGCCCTCCAAGGGGGAGGCGCTAAGAGAATACAGCATACGTTCCCACCTATAATATTCCACGCGTATAGATTGGCTTTCACTTATAAGGATTTGAAAGATCAGGTAATTTAAATTAAAATGTTATATTGAAATTTTGAGTTTAGCTAGATTTGAACTTGTGTCCTTTAGGTGTATATAGTAGCAGAGGCAGAGAGAACGTAGCGTTAAGACACTCCGTTTCCCTTTTTCCGCACAATTGTCGAGATTGCTGGATAAGTGGCGGTATTGCTTGTGCCACTGCGTCACGACGGCCTCGGATGGACGTCCTGACCAGAAAAGCTTGCGTAACTTCATTAAAATTTGAAAAAACGAGAAATGAACGAAATAAATAAATAATAATTATAATCCATGTAGTACGGTTGACGAATCGTGGCCGCCCTGATGAGTTAGCTGTAGATGACTGGGCAGATTTGATTTTTAGGATTTTTCTTACTTTTGATTATTCTCTTGACTATTCCCGAGTGCACAATGCGCGAACAATTAGAAACCCTATGGCAAAAATGTCGACGTAAATGTTAGACATTAATGTACGTGCTCTTTACACTTTTACGGTTTAGTGTCAGAGTAGTGTCCATTTTGTGTCCATTGCATCTGAGTAGTTCACTTGTAAACTGACGATAATGTAACGCGTTTATTGTGCGATATTATTATGTTGAAAATGTCAAACTTGTATGAAAATAGTGTATAGTGACATAACCTTATACGTACCATAAATTCAGGGCGGCCACAAATACTTCTACTATTCTCATGCCTTGGGCCACCATAACTAGCTTCTCATTTTGTTTATTATTTCAGGATGAAATGTGGGAGAAGAAATGTCAAAAGATCTTCACATTCTGCCATCAGACCATCAGCTTGTTGGTGAAAGGTGAACTTGCTGAATTGCCTTTGAGGTATTCTTTTTGCTTCTAGTTTAGTAATTTCTAATTTAGTTATATAATTGAGACAATCGTAGCGCGGCGGGAAATCGTCTGATCGTAAAAATAATGATTATGGATTAGATTCCCGTTCGAGAGATAAATCATTTTTATTTCCCATATCTTCTGGCACTTTGTTAATTTAGTTTTATCACTCAACACAAAATATCTGTCTACCCCGTTATGTAAAATACAATTTCAATTATAAAATACATCTCTTTTTTTTATTTTATTTATCCACCATGTATATGTTATGTATGCATATATGGGTTGTGTATTTTCTTAGGAATTATAATTACATCTTTAAATGATTTTTTTCTTATATTATCGTAATTTATTGGTATTGTATGTATTGCCAAAAAATTTCGCAATTATTTCTACTAAATAACTTAGCGTCATTCATGTAAAAATTGCTAAAATTAAACATTTTATTAAATAAGTCTGGTAACCAAAAAAAATAACACGCAATGCCTTGAAAATTGGGAAAACAGAATGTCCTCTCTAAAGGTTTCCCCTTTATACCGTGTTATACGGAAAATAGCATGAAACTAAATAAAGATTGTCTAAGAAAAATTTTGATATTTTGTATTTTTTACAGATTATACCTACAAGGAGCTCTCGCAATAAGTGAAATAGGTTTCGCCAATCACGAAACAATAGCATATGAGTATCTATCGCAGGCATTTTCTCTATATGAAGACGAAATATCTGATAGTAAAGCTCAATTGGCCGCCATTACATTGATAATAGCTACGTTTGAACAGATCAATTGTTTTGGTGAGCATTTTTTATATTATTAACCGACTTAATAACAAATAGAATGTATGTATTACAAACATACAGTCTACGATAAAATGATGTGGGCATTATTCATGGATGGAGGGTGTCATTGTTCTAATAAAGCACAATTTTTTAAATTTTTTGCAAAATTTATTTAACTTAGTGAAAAATATGCCTCGGTGCTTAGAAGCTATAATTGCAGTAAAAGGTTACCATACAAATTTTTAAATTACCTATTTATGAAGTGTCCATTTAATTCTATCTTGGTAAAAATATTATTTACTTTCAAAATAATTGGTAAAGTTTGAGGAAGATATTAATTTTCATTTAATCGCTCTGGTAACAAGAAGCTAAGAGCGGCGTTGAGTTCCTCCACTCAATGTCTCGAAAGTTGGTTGGTGGGTGGGGAACCGAGTGTTTTGACACTAGGTTTTCTATGCTATATGTAGGATTTTTTTTTAATGGAAAAGGACAAGGCAAACGAGCGTGCGGGTCACCTGATGGTAAGTGATTACC
>DWAN01002550.1:0-14919 GCA_018230445.1 Heliconius hewitsoni | reverse complement strand
TACGTTCCCTCTGCCTACCCTGCAGTGTGCAGGATACAGCGTGAAGCTGATTTATAATTGTTTTTTTTGTGCCAATTAAGTGCCAGAATTATATATTATTAATATTCCCTAAATGAAATATGAACTAAGTTGTTGTTCTCAATATTGCTACCTTGAGCTTAGTTATGTGAGTTGAAATAGGTCTAGGTCATAAAAAACTGTTTGTAAATAAAACACTTTTGTTATTTTTCATTCGTTTAATTTGAAGACAAAATAAATCAAAATTACAAGAAAATATTTGAAAAAGTTTTCAAAGTTGCTATTGGAATGATATACTTTAGTGTCACTTAACAGGGAACATCCAACCATTCATTTTTATAAATTATAAACGATCCAACCAACTTACAATGTTAAAAGTATATATAAAATTATAAGCACTTGTGCAATACATTATACGATGTACATATATCGTCATGCAAAATAAAAACTATCGTCCTATAATTATAATACTTAAAAAATATCATAACTATATATTTATACTGGGTCTTATTATGCTATTGGAAGATTGATCGAGATTCATAGAAGTCGAGTAGTATTTAAAATCTTAACTATCCTAATGAATATGGCTAAAATTGACTCAAATAACTACTGTATACATCTAAACACATATATAAAATGTAAATTTGACATTCGAATATGATTAAAATCAATGGGAATAATTTTGTCACAAATGCAATTCTGGCGAGGAAAAACCGAAATACCTGTTAAATGGCACAACAATTTGAGTAAATTATATGAGTATAAAAATATTTTCTACAGAATAAACACCTTGTCTTTTGCACCAAATTTCTTAACCTAATAAAAAATACTAAAAAATATTAAAAGCAAACAGGCATTTGTCTTTTGCGAGAAATCGTTTGTACTTTTTCGCCTCTACCGGTCGTCCTTACTAATAGGAATGATATCAAAATTGTAAATATATTGTGTTGTTTACAAACAGGCATTCTAAACGATTACACGATTTTTTAGCTGTGTATACATTTGCCTTTGGTTATTCCTTATACAAAGAATATAACCATTCAAGACAAAATGCTAGTCAATGAATGATATGTATGCGATTCTTTTTATATTGAAAAATATCATTTCGTTCTTATCACAATATGTTACTTATACTCGTACATTATAATATATTTTAAATGTTGATCATAGTATAATATACATTGAATTTTCGTATTTCTATATTATTCAGTACAATTTATTGTGAGACCCTAGTTTCAACCAATTATAACTACCCAAACAGTCTTAAATGTTTAGAACAAAAATAAATTCCATTTAAACATATCAAATTATTCACCTTATAAAACAAATTATATTTACCTAAATTTTATTCGTGCAAATTGTCTTAATAAATCTCACACTTAATTGTCAAAGTTTAGGTTTTATAGAGTAAACAGATGAGTTTATTATGTAGGCAAAACTTCATCTTTTTTAAAAAATAAGGAATGTCATGAACTTCAAATTACAAGTTACATACTGGACCCTATTAAAATACACGATCACGCTATAACTAAACTATTTATATTTAATATTTTAAAATTCAGGGGCGGGCAACGTATTTTTTAAAAATTGAAACAATATTAGGTCAAACACAAATTTTAAGAAACAGCCATGAATGAAAGTTTTAACTAGTGTAAGAATTCTTAAAAAATGTGTTTGAGCTATTTTGAGAATGATTACAGAATATACTGCTTATATTTTTCAATTTACGTCTCAGTTTCCTTGGAGAACTTGTCGATGTCGGGGTAAATAGGTGCCATTTCTAGAGTAGACGGTGCTGATGGTGGGTTAGAACCGAGGTGAAGTCGACGTCCTAGCTCATCCAATACTTCGCCGAACACACGAAGGGAAATGTTTTGGCCAAGCAAGTGCAAAAGAAGGAAATCTCCAACCTGTAAAAATATTAGGGTTTTATAATTAAACATTATTCGTATTAGGACTAAATAATTATAAAATAATTATATGTAATTACATACGTATATATTGAAATATTGTTTTTGCATATAACACTACATGGTTAGTTACGAAATAAAATTAAAAATATCAAACCTGAGTTTTTCTAACGAGAGCTTCAACTCCATTGGGAGATCCAAAGCGGAATCGTCTTTTAAGTATAGTCTCGCGAGTGCTAGGCAGAAGTATGACTGCAGCCGAGTATACGATAGCTAAGCCAGAAACAACGGATAGGATGATGAACCTAAAATAAAATTAATAATCTATGAGAATGGCGATTCCTCTGCTATATTTGTATTTTATTGCCAGTACATGATAATCTTTCTATTACAATGAAATAATAATTGTGTTCAACGAAGTTCATTCACCGATTCAAGGTTGTATAATAATCACGATTAGGCGATATAAGCGTGTTAAATAAAATCTTTAAAATATATACGAAGGTTGAATAATGATTAAAAACTGTATATTATAATTTGTTCACTCACCAGAACCAGAGGAAGATGAAAATCTTCTCGTTAAGAATATTCAAAGCAAGAACACACAGGGCGTCATGTTTCTGGATCGTACCAGAAGCTCCGAACTTGTGGAACGTACACTTAGTTATACGAGGGAATACCTCAATCTGTTAACAATGATCTCAAACTTAGGAAAAAACTAATACATATAAATAATAATATAATATTAACCTTTTTAATAATTTATTACATATATAAAAATCAAATAATCTCAGAATAATGAGACCAGTCGTGGCGCAGGGGCACAAAGTCTGACTGTAAACCGACTGGTTGTGGGATCGATCTCAATTCGAATTCAATGAAATATTTATTAAATATATATATTTCCATTTCTTCGCGCTGGTGTCGAGGCAAAGGGCTGCTTTGAGTCTCACCACTCAACACGTAATGCCTCTAGAATTCGGCGGATAGTGGGGTACGAAGTGTCTTAACACATGGTTCCCCCTGCCTACCCTGATGTGTGCGGGATACAGCGTGAAAAAGTTTATTATAGTACTATATTTACCATAGGATCAGTACGTTGTTCTTGATTCATGTTAGAGAACCTAACTACATCAGTTCCATAGGACAAGAATGCACCTCCGAGGAACGTGTCCAAAAAGAATATGTTGCCGACCTGGACAGAACAGCATATATAGAATTAAGCATTTTAATTTGAAACAAAATGATATATTCATTTAACGTTAACTTTACTACACTTACGACATTAATAAAATTGAGAACTTCGCAGAAGAAATATCCAAAAGAATAGGTGTTGTGCATATGAAGTGTATCAAGTAGATATTGCACCAAGCGATTCTGTAACAAAATATTATATTAATAACGTAAGCATTTAATAAAATCTTGAGGAATGCAAAGAAGCGTTCGATTTCATTCTGTAACGAGCTGAGGTCAATTATTAGGGACATCGAGTTTTATTAGTACGCCTTATCTTAATTGCACCAATTGATGGTACTGGCCAGTATGCTTACGATGAAAGATTGTATTAACACAAAAAATAATTGTGCGTTTATAATGATATTGTTTACTTTAAACAAGTAAATGCTAAACTTCGTGACGCTTAGCTGACATTCGTGGAATTGTAAAACAATACACTATTAACACAAAGATATCTAATATTTTAATAAATACAGTTTCCGTTAAATTTTAAAGTCTAATAATGTTCGATTCTTTAAGAAAATTAATATTTAAAATGTATTTGATGATTTTTAAATTATTCATCAAGTTAAAAATGTTTATGGTTTACCTGACGGTTAGTTTTGTCATCGGCAATTATGGCTGTAGTTCCACGCATACCATCGGAGATCATGCGGACCTTGCCTTCTTCCCAATTCTTCCAGATCCAATGAGGGACGTAGAAAAGGACGCCCTGTAAATATGATCGATATTGTATGATATACAGTATTATTGACTATAAAAGTGTTGGATAGATAGTTTTGTTGTAAAAATGAGATGATAAGGGATAGCAATGAGATTTGCAAACAATAGTGGTATTCACCTGGAAGAACAACATGAAAGGCACCCATTGATAGTATGAATGAATGCGTTTCTCTTCTTCGTAATCGTTGCCGAGACCTGGGTGGGCGATGCCTTTAGCCCCGCTGTAGGGAAGCGTGAAGGTGTAAGTGATCCAGCAATAAGTGTTCAATATATGGTTAGGTACAGCTCCATCGCTGATACATGAGATCGGGTCACCTGAAAAAATGATTTAAGATAAAAAATAAACGCGTGTTTTCTATGTTACATACATTTGCAAATTTTTAATTATAACAAAAGCCTAACAAATTATTTATTCAAGAATTTATAATTTAATGATAATATTTTATAATAGGTATTAAACCTTTATATGGAGCCTACAATTAAATGATGTATCAGTTATTATATTTCTCACGTGTCCTCGACATTGTATCGTGTATTGCGGATGGCACTGTTGAGTTTAATAGTGCAGTCGCCCCACCTGCCGTAATTGTATCGACCGTGACTAAAACACCTTGATAGTTTTGACTGTAGAAATATATACTTGTTTAGGATTTTTTAAAATTAATTTAAAATGACTAACATAGCGATTTTATTTCTTCGAATTGTAATAATGAAATCACGTATTCACAAATTCTTAGTAATAATGCAACAATAATGTAAAATTTCAAGTAAATTGATATTGAAGAATACTGGGACTTTATTATTATAGATGCAGTTTGCATAAAATTAACTATATACCAATATAAATTATAAATTTCGTCGTTGTCGACTAACCTACCAATCCTATCTTACTTAACTTATTGTTAGTAAATGACATTGAACCAAATGTGTTTTGTCATCGGATACACTACCCGTATGATAAACATACTACAGTCCAATATTATCTCCTCTTCTGGATATTCTAATTTGGAAAGTAATTACTACAAAATATCTCTAAAGGTTAAACACAACGACATATAATACGTACATATATAACATATCAAGAAATTTCTAAATATTTGAGTCCACGTAAAATGTCAGAAGTGAAATTTAGCAAGATGTAAGAAATATTTGTGTGAATTAAATGCACACTCTGAAGATTAGCAACAATTGAAAACGTCGCCCTGTTGCTAATTGCCCTATAACGAGCACTTAGAACAGTTAGAGCATTTATCATCATATTATTATGAACATGACCCGGCAGCTTGAAAGCAAAAGGTATCTATGTATCTATTCTTATTTACATTACATTATTATTAATTAAAAAAAAAATTAAACGTAGTAGAAATCTTATTTTTTAATCTAACAGTTAGAAAAAGTTTTGTGGTCAAATGTGTTTGACAATGATCAGAACGTATAAAGATATGATAATTGATGTTTGCGTACCGGCTTTTCAGTCTTTGTTTATTGCGAAAACGTAACTTATGGAATAAATTATAAATAAGGAAAATATAGATTTCAATTTCTATATATTATGTATATTTATTTGTATTTAGCAGCTGGCTTATAGTTATTTATTCTAGGTCACGGCAAACTTCGATTGGCATACGATTTTATAAGCGGCACCTGTTGCCCCTCACGTAAAGTATATAAAATAACATACTATAAAAACAATTTGTTTCACATACAGCATGTCCTGATTCGAATTTTAAATAATTAATATATGTAGATCATATTTATATGATTATATTTCTTATAATCTGTGCTGAACTTGACGTTCTTATTATATAATTTTTCTTTGAAATGTAATCGTGATGTTATGTAAAACAGCATCGAAAGTTATCGCAAACGTATGCATTTATGATTGCGCACACCTGGCTTGCAGATGTGGCTCCATAACGTCAGGATTAACGATTTGCTATGTTACGTCGATAGTAAACTGCTGACTATATAAACATATCGTTGTTAGCATCGATTTCAATTAAATCCTTATGTTTTATCCAGTTATGGAATAATGTATGTCTGTCTGTCACATAAATACATATGTTGATCGATGCTAGATTTTTTTAATCAATTTTGATAAAAGATTTAAATAACTAAAGTTGTAATAAATAAGGTTGTTGTGTAATAATACTTAGAAGTTTATTTTCCTTAATGACTAAGCTCTCTAAATAATATACATATACTAATATCGAATGAAGAAATTCAAAGAAGTTTTTTTAGTATGAAATGACTAGCACATTTCAAACAGGTGTGACCACAAAATATTGACTACAGAGTTATCTTATTAGTCAACTTTAGTAACGCGTTAATTTTGTAGTAAACTTTCAAACATTATTTTCTCAACGATGGCGTTATTATGTAAATATATTTTCGATAACTACACATTATTTCCTGATTGTATTTAATCCCACTATTGCATCAACTGAGTCAATTATACCTTTCTAGCTACTTTGTGTACGTATGTACATATTTAAAATCCCGTAATATGTGCTCTATACCTTTTACTGTACTAAATCTCGTAATAATGTTTATGATTAGAAACGTGACCTAGTAGGTATAATCCGCTTAAACATTTTATGCTATGCAGGTAACTAGCAAAATGCAGATAAGGTATTGTATAGTTCCAATTGTTTCATTTTAAATAAAACATTATAACACTGAAATTGGATCCTGCCTAACTGTCTATTTAAAACCGAATATAAAGAAATAATAAGAATAAAGAAAATTAAATTTAAATGTTAACAACAAACAGCTTTCACTTAGAAATGATTTCTGAAAGTTGAATAATAAATACTATTATTTGTTACATTTAAACTCAAACTACAGGTGTCATCCTGTAGTTAAGTATTTCTTTAAGGCTACGACAAGCGTTCAACGCGCGTTTCGATAACGCGCGTTTACAACTACATACTTTTTGTTCAGGCTGTACACATGCTAACGCGCGTTTTAATAAAGCGCGTGTTGACCCTGCGCTAGCGCTCGACTGTTGTCAGCGCGTGTCAAAGCGCTTTGAGATCATTGGTTTCTATGTTTATGTTTAGATGAGCGTTCAGCGTTTAACGCGCTTTCGCCGCGGATATACGCATTTTAAGGGATCAGTTCGTTCAGAAATCGTCCGAAATGGAAACCGAAGCTTTTAATACGGAGTTGTTAATAAATGAAATAGAGAAACGTCCTAAACGTAGAACTCTACTGAAGTCTATGGCAGCTGCGACAACGCGCATTCAACGCCTGACAAGCGCATGTCGTGTGAACACTAAACAAAAATTTAGTGCACGTTCAGCGCGCGTGGAACGCTTCACGCGATAATGCGATCTTTCATAGTGTCCTCAGTGTTCGTGATCATTCTTCTTAACACTGCATCTACTTTGTTATGAAAAAAGTACCAAAGGAATCATCTCCAAATCATCTCCTTTTATTAATCGAGTATTAAATATATTCACTTAAATAGCATCTTTAGCAGCGCTATTGTTATCTTTATTGCGTAGTTAAATTATTAATTGTTCATAAAAATGCATCTATATAATGATTCATATTTTCCGTTTAATGCAAGTAATGCATTAGTTAGCAGTTTCAATGAATATATGCTTATGTTTAAATTAAAAATGAAATCAGCTTCACGCTCTATCCCGCACACAGCAGGGTAGGCAGAGGGAACCTAGTTTTAAGACACTCCGTTCCCCATTTATGTTTAATTTTATATTTATGAATATATTCTATACCCACTGTACTAAATGTATATTATTCGATTACTTATTCTATATTTGCATAATAATATTCCTTTCCATTATTTCATGTTTTTTTAAATATTTATATTAAATAGTTCAGTGGCCCAATTTCGTTGTAATGATTTTAACCTTATCACGTTCGCACACGCCTCCCAGCAACTTGTGTTTACAACCAATTTGCTCGTGACGTCTCAATTTAGGTAACTGTTACAATACCTACAGATAGATGTCTCATTCAACAACGTACTAAAAGTGAATCATTTTTACCGCTTTCGTGTTTGACTAGACTTACTGTTATTTTCACATATCTTACGCTACTGGGTCTCCGGAGCTTTGGCTCGAAACGTGGATAATTAACACTAAATAATTTTATTAATTAGTAATGTTATGGTACACCGATTAGAGATTTACTTTCTCTTGGCGTTCTGTTATACTGAAACTTTCACAGTATTAGTCCCAAGTGCATTTTAAATGAGCGCAGCATTTGTTATTATTCATTATGTGTTGTTTTCACGTTAAATTATGTTAATCTTATTAAATTATTATTGGGCAGATGATATATTAACGAACCGTGACGTATTAAAATAATAGAAGAAAATAAATTAAAGTAGGTATAATATTACAATAAAAATATAACGTTAAAACTTACCAATTAGGTTGTTAGCAGTAACGAGGATGCAGCACAGGAACATAATAGCTGAAGTAATTCTGTAGTGCATCCTAAAAACCATGTTGTCGATGACTGCTTTGTCGATCAGGTAGCGGACTTTCACAAAGCCCGCCACCGCGGAGGCCATTCCGAACACCGCCATTTTTGTTTAGTTTTTCTCCTCTGTAACAAAAAAATATTTTTATTCGTTATGAATATTAGAATTTAGTCTTTGATAGTAACTTCCATAAATACTTTTACTACGCTACCATAAGTCACCATAAGGGAATGCTATAAATAAAAACATTACAGACGCTACGCGTTGTCCATATAGAACATACTTAATAGCCTCAGTATTCTGGTAAAACTTGCACTATTATTTCAGATTTATAATTATTTTAGGTGATGCATAAAGTCATTATATGTTATTAATTTTTTGTAATTTATTTAGTTACAATAAATTTCAAAGTACTTAGTTAAAATATGTTTTTTAAATCAATGACCTCTCGATTCGAAAAACTTTACGCCTACGCCAGCGAATCACATGTTGCTGGTGTATATCCAGTTTTTGAACAACTTATCGTACTCAATAATTTTGGCATGTGAAAGACTTAGGATATATTCCACATCCAAGCTCATAAACGGTTACCAACTATCATAAGTGGCAATTCATCACAAATGGATCCAACCTTGACGACTTCTTGATCTCGTTCCTACGCGGCGTCGTATGTCTAAGATAAATTATTTAAGGCGTTGTGGGACAGAATTAATAATTATTAAAGTGTCTTCTTCAATTGGTATGTAAATGGAGTATTTTGTTTTATCAAAATACTAACGAACTGTATACTTTGCTTTGTTTTTCTTACCATTGGACAAGGCATTTGTATTTCTACACTGTTTGGTAATATTCTTCTAATAACAATGTCATAGCTTGTTTGATTAGTTCTGGTTTAACCAAAGACGAATGGTACGCTAGCACAGGGCCTGTGGCGGGTCGTCGACCGGCCGCTGTTCGCCTCCTGCGTTTTTAGCCTCCCCTCCTCTCCTCTAACTGCTTTACTTGCCTCGGTCCAGACTGATGCATCGCGTGGCAACGCAAATTTTACGCGGAAACCAGTTTTCCAGTCCGGGTAGCGACAACCTTTAGCCGTTTCTCACGTCGTTTCCATATCGCCGTTGCAGCTACACTTATCTCGATGATTTTTATACACATGTATTTAAATATACTCATATCTCTTTGTCTTTATAGGGCATCTAGAAATTTCTCAGTGTCACTTTCCACAATAAAATAATTCTATTATGCGAAACAGATATATACTAGAAATGTATGTCATTAGATATTCCTTAAGTTATTAGAGAGAGTTAGTCAAAGGATATTTATTCCACGCTTCATGACAAGCGCTGGCGCATAGACGGTTGGTCACGTCTGTGAATAAACTTAGAAAATTTGAACAAAAGAATACGTCGTTTTATGGTATAAAACAAAAATAGAGAGCAAAGTAGTGTATCGCCACGTTTGTTTTGTATTCTTGACAAGGAGAAGCTTAAATTTATAATAAAAATGTCATTTTCATTTTGTTAAGTTAATATTGCTTTTGAAGTTATTCCATTTTATAATAATATCGTTATTATATCGTACTCAATTGTTATTGTATATATATCCATTCATTTTATTTAATTGTGTTTTCATACATTACTATAAATATATATTTTTAAATTTGTTTAAAAATAATCATATTCATTAATTAAATCAAGCGGTACATGTTAAGTGGTGTCGATGGCACGCGACCACTATAGTTATAACAATGACGACAGACGGACGCGGTCGCCTGTACGAGCATCTCTCATAATAATACCAATCAATTCGTGGGAAAAAATCCCTGGTTGTAGGTACATTCTCGGTCGTCATAGGTATAACAATTTAGTATAAATGTTTGGTCATCTTATAAAATTTCATTTCATAATATGTGATGTTACTTTGATTTATTTTGTACATTTCTATTAAATTAATAGGTTTTTTTATAAGGTTTATATATCAAAAACAAAGCAATTTCGATATAAAAAAGATATGCAAGTAATAGTTGGATTGTCTGGTTGTAACGCCACGCGGCTAGTTAGCCGGACGATGACGTCTCCGGTATAATTAACTCCATTGACTATATCGTTCCACGTTGTTTACCTCGTACAAATTATGGGAATAGCACGTGATTAGTGATAGCTACTAGTCCCATTACTAAACGTAGTTTCTAAATATTTTTGATACTGGTAATAATGTTAAAATACGTTTCTTTTTAATATTGGATGATTAAAAGTCTCCGAATTTTAAATTATTGCCATATCCGATATGGCAATAATCATTTAAATTGGAAAAGTGACTTAAATATCGTGTAATTTAACTAAGTTTAAATACGCAATTGTATGTATATAAATATTTGTTATTAAAGATACTAAGATAACCTTCGATAGCAACTAAAGCCCTGATCCTATTGGTTCATCAAAGATTTTAAAATAGGTATCACAACTAGGAAATGCGCTTTAAACCTACATTGTGGTTTAACTGTCAGGGTTAAATTTCATGAGCTGATAAATTAACATTAAACGTGTTCTGTGTATACATTACTTTATAACGAGATATCAATTCATGTTGCGGTTTTAATGTTAACCGTTATATAGTGTTACTAAGATACTTAAGTTTTTAAAAAAGTTTTAAAATAGACGTTGTATCCCCTACACATCAGAGAACCTAGTGTTACGACACTCCGTTCCCCATTTATCGTTGAATTCTGGATGTATAGCGTGTTGAGTGGCGGAAGACAACCTTGCGCTTTGCACCACTGGACACCAGAGCGAAGAAATTAAAATATGAATTTAAATAAATATTTCATTAAAAGTTCCAGATTCATTTATGGAACGAAATTAACGCGTAACCTAATTGAGTACCTACAGTTGATCGAGATGTTATAAAAATAAATGAATTATCATCCAGATGTGTCGTTTACTAGCAAAGGTCAAAGTTGCACGATCAAGATACAAGACGCGTATTGAAGAACTTGTTGGGCTAATTGTTATCGTTTGTGCGGAATACATAATACAATAGACTTTTTTTTAACTGACGTTTTGCATTGTAGAGTATTTAAAATTTACAATTAAATAATTTATTCAAGTAAATTAATATTTCTATTTTAGTTACTTCTTAAGCCATATTTTAACAAAATAAAGTTTAAAAGTTGAGGCCAGTCGTGGCGCAGTGGTACAAAGTGTGACTGTAAAACGACTGGTTGTGGGTTCGATCCCCACTCGAGGAGATGAAATATTTACTTACATGTATATTTCCATTTCTTCGCTCTGTTGCCGAGGCAAAGCGCTGCGTTGAGTTCTGCCACTCAACATGCAATGCCTCCAAAAATAGGCAGAAAGTGGGTAATGGAGTATCTTAACACTAGTTTCCCTCTGCTTCCCTGCTGTGTGCGGGATACAGCGTGCATTTTATTTAATTTAATTTTTTTTTTAAGTTTAAAAGTAGATATTAGATGTACACGTGTAATTTTTAATTTTTAATATATGCATGTACTTTCTTATACGTAGGTACTTATTAAAAAAACATGAAGGAATTACATGATCGTATTGTAATACACTTTGCTTACTTTAGCATAATAATAATATTTTGAAATGTAAATTATGCTAAATATTATTAATTCGACGTAATAGTTTTTTTAACAGAAATAATGCATATATATGTACATAATATTTTAAATTAAATAGGTCCGCTTATAATGGATAGAGGTTATCGTGTATTCCAGATCACTATGCAGGTGGCGGGCACGGTCCGTGACAAGAATCCCTTGTTTGTGACCTGTTAAAGATATGCTCATCGACCCGTACAATGAACTGAACTCACATTTCATATTTATATGAAGTTAAACATACTAAGTTGTGTTATTGCTGTAGATACATAAAAATATTACTTTTATAGGAAAGATAACGATGAATTCTTATCAATCCTTCCTTAGTTGAATGCAAATAAAAGATAAATTTGAAAGCATTACGTTGTAACTCTCAACTGTATATTTTTTTTGTGTATTCTTACTATTCTTTTCTTTATCTATTTCTGAGTAAAAGCTTACATCGTATTTAGACTTTAATGGTCCGCATAATGCTTAGGTGCTATTAGCATGGGAAAGGGTTTCCAAACAACCGCGTTATTCCTCTGGTCGCGTCTTGCGCATTGTAATTCATTATTTAAATATGTTTTGGGAATTCGTCGTCTTTTATACTTGAACGGAATTTGAATACGATCACTAACCGAACTGGTGGTGTGACAGCGTTGTCTAATATGGTTTTTTTTTTATTTATATTGATAGAAATACACGAATACGGCGTACTTTAATAAATTACTAAATGATATGTAGATTATATTTTATTTCAATTTAATTTACAACACACTGCTTCATTCATTAACTTAATGCATTGAAATAAATTAGGATTAAGAAAACATCGATGTACCCATCGATATTCACGTCGCCATTATAGACTTTTGTACACAAAACATAAAGGTCTTAATCATATTGTACAAATAATAGAATTAAGTATATCCGGGTCGATTATTTTTTTTATAGTAAATTAAACTAGCGCTGGCCTTTATTAGTTAATGATCTTGTGCTTTGTTTAATTCTCTATATTTGTAAATTTCGTAATGCGTTTTCTTTGTAACTATTTATATTAATGCTATTTAATAGTTTATTAATTAACCTCATTAAAGAACTATTGACGGTTTTTTTCTTAGAAACTCAGATATGGTTACAAAATTTGTATATTAAATCAAATGTAGTAGGTATAACGATTTAATCTTAAATTTAAATATTACAAGTTGTTAAACTGATCGTTATTAAAGGTAACAAACTTTTCATAAAATAGAATAGAATTTGGCTTGTAACTCGTTTCGTGCATTCTATTCATAAAATTCTCGGTAAAGAGGATAGCGTCCCTTCCCCTATATCTCCAGGTAAATAAGAGCAAAGTCGCTACCTGAGGGAGACTTGACACTTATAACTGGTTTAATTCATAACCAGCATACTGTACGTCATCTTTATCTGTCATATTTAACTAACCGCCCTCGTCACGAGGGCTTTACAACAAAAAAAAAAGAACCTGGATGACTATGCACGAGGCTTTTGTTCCTGCACATGCTCGCATGCCGTCAAACTGCATTCCTGGCTCGTCGATAGCCGCTAAGCGTGTCTCAATACGTCGTGAGCTTTTGTAACATAGCTTACCTTTTCAAAAGTAACTGTAATTTCTTTCACCCGCCGAGATTTCGTAAATCGCGCACGTCCCCCCGGATCACAACACAAACACGGCCGCGCGTTCGATAGCTTCTGGTCACGTAAGTTTTACGTCATATTATTCGGGATACGTAAATTAGTGAAGTTTAAATCGTTGGAGTAAACCGAGTGGCAATAGCGGCAGCCGCACCGCACACCAGCTGCGCGCGCGTCGGTAACACGGACTGGAAAGCGCACTCGATCCGCTCGAGCGTCGGCCTGCGCGTGTAGCACTACCGAACGGCAGCGTGTGCGCACGAGCCGCTGTCTCCCTCTGACCACGCTCTGTGCCCATTCTGTGTCCCTCTCGCCCCAACCGCGAGTAAATGCACAGTAGTCGCTAGTCAGCCTCTACAGCCCAATGGAGAACGGGTTCTGTCGATCTCGACTTCTTGCGTTTTCTCAATCGCGGATGCTTCGAAGTTTTAATACGCTAATTTATAGTTGTTAAGAGCGTGATTACTGATTGCATCGGGTGAAAACTGTTCACGGTTTTTAATTATGGCGACATCCTTTTATTTGTAATATTGGTTTACATTATTATTATTTTGAAATGATGTTAGATTGTTTCAAATGTTTATGCTTAAAACAATTACTATCAGGCAAAGTAATAAATTTTATAATTTACATTATAATGTATACGTTTACTTATTAATTCATATTTTTTATTACTCGGAACGTCCTCTTGGTATACATTAGGTTTTTTTTATGCCACATAACATCCAAGTATAATTAAGTAAAAACTTAATAAACATTTATAACGACTTTGTGTAAGATTGTGTAAATGTTTTTAAGTAAAATCATGGAACTTAATAAATATCAAGAGCCACTTGCCACCAATATGGCCATCACAATTAATAATAATCTATCGTTCGAAGTCTTGTCTGGAGTTGAGGTCAGCTGCCCCGTCATTGGCTAGGCATTTTGACCGCTCTACCTGTGCTTCGCTTTTTTTTTTGCTCTTTTAACAAAATCGCATAGCTCGTGATTCAGAATTAATGGCATTCTTTTATATGTATATTACGAAATAATTATTGTTTGCTGGGTAATATATAAATATCAATTATTTAATATATTAGTATTATTTTTTTTTATTTTAGTACAGATAGTCCTGTATATATTTATTTTTATACACATTTAAAAAGACACTTAGGCATTCGACAGTTTAGCTTTAAAATTTGAAGTTAAGTTCTTTTCAAGTATTTAATATTAACACGCTATCTTAAGTCCAGTTGTGGCGCAGCGGCACGAAGTGTGTCTGCAAAACCGACTGGTTGTGGGTTCGATCCCCATTCGAGGAGATGAAATATTTA
>DWAN01002549.1:0-14923 GCA_018230445.1 Heliconius hewitsoni | reverse complement strand
CGCGGCGTTGAGTTCTGACACTCAACACGCAATGCCTCCAAAATTCGGCAGAAAGCGGGGAACGGAGTGTCTTGACTTTAGGTTCCCTCTGTCTACCCTGCTGTGTGCGGGATACAGCGTGAAGATATATTTTTTTACTTTTTATATATATTATATATATTTTTCCTTTTGATTTGTATTGAACTCTAAAAATGTAAGAGTAATACAGAAAAAAAAATCTATTCTACCTTTATAGCGACATCTACATCAAAATCAATAGTTTTATCTTTAGAATTGATGAATTCCTTCAATTTTCCTTGATGATCGTGTTGATCTATTTTCACATAGCAAGTTAGTAGTAACGTCGTATGGTCTTCTGTTGCATAATCTTTTTTATGTAGCTCTTCTAGATATTGGACTAGAGGCTCCAAATGTCTAGATTCTAGATATTTTCTTATTACGTATGAAGTTTCTAACCAACCAATCGTTTTTACATATTGGTCTATAGCACCTTTGAGGTCACCCTGTGAATAAGACAATAACAAAATATCTTTGTGTTAGAATTTTTATGTATATTTTTTATTGCTGTATGTAGAAAAATAATTAAAATATGCTAATAAAAATTGAGTCAAAAGTATATAATATATTATTGAAAATCTATGAATTCGCTATTTTTTTGATAATATATTTTGATAGAATTTGATTAAATATTAAAATAGTTAGAGACCACCAAGGCGGTGGGATGATGATATAAGAACGGGTAGGAAAACTTGGCACAGAGTAGAAAATTATAAACGGGAGTGGAAAAGGTTGAGAGGAGGCCTTTGCCAATTGGATTGCAAACAGATTAACAGATCTTAAGTAAATCACAAATAATACAATCTAAGTGAAAGTTAGAGTTAGATGATCATTTTAGAGTTTAAATGATAGTTTTAATAATTTATTTCAAGTTAGGTAAAAAAAAATTGTAAATGATGAATAAAGGCTGTATTACCTTATTATACAAGTGGTCGCCATATTGTTTATATATCTCCGTCAGTCCCTCTACATCATAATGCTGACTACTTGCTATCCTAATAGCAACATCATACAAATTCTTCTTAAACAACGAAGTCAATTTCGACTGTAGATCCTTTTCTTCCAAATAAATCATCTCCTTATTCTTAGTTAATATGTAAAAAGACCCCCATTCTGTTAATACCGCATCGATTTCTTCGAATGACTTGGAAAATACTATAAATTTGTTTTGTATATCCAAAATGGTGATATGGTGTGATTTAGGCGTGGTGGAAGAGCTGGAAGCTTTGTTGGACAGTTCGTTGGTTGTGATTACGAGATAACTACGGAACCAATTGAGCCGCAATTTTTCTCCTTCGAGCGCGTAGCACGGACCTCGGCCTTCTGTTGTGTAGCAGTATATCGCCTGAAAATATTTAAATAAATATCTGAAATTATAATTTTGATATACAAAAAAAAAACAGGATGTGAATTAATTGTTGTGCTTTTTCTATGGCGATTCGAACGTGCCAGTTGAGCACTAATCATTTTTGAAATGCTTTAAAATCATAATAATGACGTTGTTCTCTATTCTGACCTAATACAACCTAATACTATTTACAAATTACTTAATATATATCACATTTAAAATAATCGTTGAGATCTGCCACTGAACATGCAATACCTCCAGAATTTGGCGGAATATGAGGAACAGAGTTTCTTAACACTAGGTTCCTTCTGCTTATCTTGTACGAGATACGCCGTGAAGCTAATTAATTATAAAATAATAATTATTAATTAATTTAAAATTCCTTTAATTCCATTCTATTTCCATTTTGTTAAAAATTTAAACATTCTATGGTAATTCCGAACATGCTTGTAGGGATCTATTATTTATAAAAATATAATATAGAAACTTTCATTTTATAACGTATAATACTTTGAAACACTCACGTCAGTAGTAGCAACAGTGAGTCGATGGGCATCAGCCAGCACAGTGCAAGCGGGCGACGCGCCCATCGCGTCCAGCACTGCGACACGCTCGCTGCCGGTGTGGCACACCATCACCGAAGCACGAGACACTACGAACAGTTTGTCGGGACCCCTGTTTAATGAAAAAAATGTATTTTTTTCCACTCCTTATTCTGTCTATGGTAAGGAATTTGAATGATTGAAAAAAAAATGACCAGCTTCACGCTGTATCCTAAACACAGCAGGGTAGGCAGGGGGAACCTAGTGTTAAGACACTCCATTCCCCACATTTTGCCGGATTATGGAAGCATTGCGTGTTGAGTGGCAGAATTCAACGCCGCGCTTTGCCTCGACACTAGAGCGAAGAGATGGAAATATAAATTTAAGTAAATATTTCATCTTCACGAGTGAGGATCGAACCTACAACCAGTCGGTTTTACAGACACACGATGTGCCCGTGCACCACGACTGGCCTAAAAAAAAAATGATCATCATATAAAGGTACTCTATGTGACGCTATTTTATAGGAACAGCGAATACAGGAAAAATTACGGTTACACGCAACAACAAGCTTACTGCGAATATGGCAGACCATTACTGATGTATGTATATGACACTAACAATAGTTCATCTGCATCTGTCTAAAGGAAGAAGGGTACTTTTTTCAACTTTTGTAAAGAAATTTTCTAGGAAGCAATGCATTTATGCTGTCCTACTAATTTGTTTTATATATGATTTTATTTAATAGTAATAACGGCTACATCAACTAACGCGTTTACAGTCAAACTGAAGTGATTGAAATTGTAAGTAAATAATATAGGACTATTTATTTGTCAGTTTCATGCTGATTCCCCGCACATAGCAGGGTAAGCAGAGGGAAACTAGTGAAAAAACATATCGTTCTTCCCTTTCAGTCGATTTTTTCGTGGCATTGCGTTGCTGAACTCATCGGTCTTTTGCCTTGGTGTCAGAGATAAGAAATGAAAATATTAATAAATAATAATTCAATGGAGGATTGAATTATTATTTATTAATATTTTCATTGTGGGGATCAAACGCACAACTGTCATGATACAGTAAGTGACTGTATCATGACAGTTGTGCCTCTGTGCCACAATGGCCTCAAAGTATCTATCTAAATATATAATAGTAGGTGAATTATATCTCAGTTGATGGAGAATACAAAACAAGTTACAACATTTCTCACTTGAAAGCCAATCCAGTGATGGGGCTAGAGCCAGTGTCGGGCAAAGTTTTCATCTTCCCACTACGTTGTCGCGCTATATCACCGCGGTATAACGTCACGGAGCCATCTTGGAAACCAACGGCTAGAAGATTCTGAAAATAATATTAGATTCAATATCAACATTATTAATATAGCCAAACAAAAATATAAGCTACTTTGAATTGAATATTATAGTGAAAACAAATATGTTAATGTATGACTGAATCATCATCATTATTAAAGTATTCAGTTGAATTAAAATTTTCCAAGCTTAGAAGTTTGAAAACCTAATTACTTATTTTTTATCATGAATATTAAAATATGTAAATCACCATTCAAAATACAATAACACAAAATAATAGTTTATTATTTCCCAAACTTACTTTATTATCATGTACAGCAAGTGCAGTTGCTTGAGTAGGATACATATGAGAGGGGACGGCCCGGGATGTCCTCACACACTGTGGGTTGCCATGTCTATCTACGCGGGACCAATCCCATACTTTGATTAATGGTGTTACACCAGCTTCATCTTCCTGAAAACATATGCTTAAAAATGTATACATATAATAAATTTTTGTTCAAATCCCACTATATAACCCCATATTCAAATTTTTATATTACTTCTAAGAAAGTGTATATGCACAGTGTAATTTATTAATATTATATTATAATAATGTAATATTATATTGTAGCATTGGAGTTATTTTCAACAAAACAGCCAAGAGACCACATTTGTAATTCTTATTTCCATTATGTAAAAGATTTGAACATTTTGATTTACCTCAAAATGTTATGCGCAAAACATGTCTTGTACATTCATAAACTATTGGACTTGGGATAAGATCATCATAAAGTGAAGCGTAAGTGATCTCAAGTATTAATGTGTGTGTTTACAAAATATTAAATATCACATGTTTCAAAGTCTATAAGAGTGATTATAAAATTAAATATCATTATTTAACATTCAAAGTTTTTATTTGTTATAATTCCCCCAAGATATAGTTGATTATAACATATAATTTATATAAAATAGAAATACAATTAAAAAGCCAAATGACATTAAAGTTATTGTTTCCCGTTTCTATTTATTAATTTCTATTTTTGTCATTTCACACTATTAAATAGGTTTCACAAATGTGACTGGCTATGACAAAGACACGGAATGATGATAACACAATGAAATTCCTGTAACATTACTTTTTAATGGTCTCTAACAAAGTATTAGGTGTTAGCCTACACACAATACTAAAAATCACTGCTTTTGCTTGACAAATAAGGAACTACAAAGTAAAAATCCAATATATTTTTTCAATATCAAGTATACTTACGCCTATAGTTATTAAATATGGATCATGTGGCAACTGCTGAGCTAGTGACACTGTCAAATCATAGGCTTTAAATGAAGTTATCTCCCATGATCGAGATACAAGATGAGCCCAGCCCGTCACATCACATATGATCACATGGTTATTCCCACTAGTTGCTACACTTACATTTGTATCCTGGAAAATAAAAAAGAAATTACTATTTTTTTTGTAATAACTTCACACCTTACAATACATGTAGCAGGACAGACATAAGACATGTTAGTGTTAAGATGTCTTGTTACCAGAGTGAAGAAATGATAATTCATAATCCCAACAGAGAATCATATCCACAAAAATTATACTTACAGTATATGACTGTATACTGTATGTCACATCAATCACATTTTATCAAATGAATAGGTCAAAACATATTTAATTTTTTTAATAATGCAATCTTATCCCATTAATGAGCTTAATAATGTTAGTTTTCTGATAAGGACTTGTTAGTAAATTTTCTATATTGCTATGTTTGTTATATGTTAAAAATGAATAAAAAGAGCTACTGCTCTTTTAAGTAATGTTACTTTTATATGTAATAATAAACAAATGAATAACTAAAAATAACTGAGGCTATTGTGACACATTGTATAACTGGTTTTCAATTATATTTTGATATTTTATTTCTCCATTCTTGTAGACAGTAAAACGGCACCACTCAACACCTAATAAATATTCAATAGCATATCTAGAGATATTTTCTTGAGGAGGCCTGGACTTTAGCTTTGAACTATAGATATGTTTGTGTAAATGTTGTTTTGTGGTAAGTAAAAATTTTGGGGTGAACAGACCAGACCTCTTCCTATGCCCATGCTAATATCTCAAAAATTAAGTGGCAAGTCAATAAGTTTCCAACCGAATCTAGACTATGCTAGAAAATGGTAAAGCTGGATAAACAACAAATTGATTTAAAAAAATAACACATTACAAACATATCAATATATAATTGTCAGGTTTATGAAAAATTGTATCTATTTTCTTTCTTACTTGTAAACATTCAGCAATTTTGCCATTATCTATATTCCTGTGTACGTCAAAGAACGTGAAACGGCGCCACTGAAAAATTATGAAACATAAAAAAAAATATGTTATTGCTAAAATATATCTTTAAGCAATTTTCATTTCATAACAAGTTTATGGTATATTGCAGCTTATTAAGCCAACTATAAATCTATATTGAAAAAAAGAACATTAATTAAATATTATGTATTAGGTGATAATTTAGAATTATTAAATATTTCACACAACGACTTTAATCTAAATAAATATATAATATAAATATTACTAAATACAAATATGAAAAAATATCATTTACCTCTAAAAATGCCATTTTACTACTACTATAGGCAACCAAACATGATAAAAATTATATTTATTAAAATATTATACTCATACAAACAAGGAGTTAAAAACAGAAAACGACAAGTGTCAACATGACATTTGTCATATTTATATTTTTTATTCTGGTAAGACCCTGATGGTGGAATACGTGTACTATATTATCTATGAAATATATTTAAATATATTAAAAATTTCTAATATATTTAAAAACAAGTAAAATAATAAAATGAGAATCTCCTCTTCTTGTTTCGTTTTAAAGTAACAACGTGATTATCCAAATATAAATATAATTTTTGTTTATTGTAACTGTATTTTTCACACACTGTATCATTAAGATGATGCATTATTATACAGTGTTATAAATAAGTAAAACTAAAGTGGGATAAATAGAACCATATTCAGAAATTATTGAAAAAAAATTAGGTCATTTCCATTTATATTGGATAGTACATGCCATATGCGGTGAATAATATAAAAGTTACTACTGCTTCTACAGTATTTGTAAGACAATAAAGATTATGTTTTGTGAACATTACGGTTTGTAAAACTACTCGATCTTTTTTTAGCTTTACGCTGTATTCCACACGTAGCACGGTAGATAGAAGGAACTAAGTGGTAGGACACTGTTTCCTATTAATACACTCTGTTCTCCATTTTCTGCCATATCCTTGAGGCATTGCGAGTTGACTTTTGAAACTCAACAACGTGGTTTGCCTCATTACCAGAGCGAAGAAATGAAAATATTAAATATTTCATCCCCGAGTGCAATCGAACTGTCTACAACTGTCTCATTTATTGTGCCCCTAAGCTTGTGCCCCTTCGTCACCACGGCCTCAGTTATATGTACTTTTTTTTAATAAACTGTACGGCAAATTTTAACATATAAATAAAGGAGGCTTCAAATTCTCCAATTGTTCTAACAACTGTTTTTGAGCTGGGACCAGTTCTTAAGTCATTACGACAAGATGCCTACCTCCATTCCAGCGTTATCAGAAAACTAACAAGCCACCCTCAGTAGAAAGACAACCAGCGCTTCTACCATAGGTAAAGGAAGTTACAGATAGGATTGGCAACATCTCAAGAAAAGCTTCCATTACACTATACTACTATATAGTAGTACTATATAGTAGTTGTAGTCTTAGAAGAAAGTAAATTTAACTAATTCTTAATACAAACTAGATAGTAGTAGGTGTAGCAATATTGTTATTTAAATAATAATACATTTTTTTAGCAACAATCAAAGAAACTTTTTTTTTCGTTGTTATTTTGAAATGAAACAGTCAATATATAACGGTCAATATATTATATTTTTTTACCTCCACGTTGTATTCTGAAGAGGCAGAGTGAATCTGGGAACTTAATGTTAAGACACTCCGTTCCTGTTAAAACATATTCTTTCTTCATTTTCCGCCGAATTCTTGAGCATTGCGTGTTGAATGGCGGCGGGTTTTTTTAAATTATATTTTATTGATCTTCGAGTATCTCTATATGGTATATTAGATACTTTTAAGAAAGTCTAAAAAAAATTAAACACATTTTTTTATATTTAATGAGATAAGCCTAGTTTTACATTACTCCATTCACCGCTTTCTCACCACCGCTCAATTTTCTAATAAAAACATTTGATATGATGCTTTTTTTTTACCAGAGAAAAAAAACATTACATATTAAAGACTTATCGGCGTCAAATTATATCTGTAATATATAACCTTTTTGTTATTGAACATTTGTAAAAAAAATCAGTTTCCATATGGAAAACAAAATGACATTTTAGGTTGTTGTGTGGTTATAATATGATTTTTTGCCAAATTTAAGTTCAAAATGCCAAAATATTATAGATTTAGGGCTACGACACCTACACGGAAATTAAGAAAAAGTAGAGAGAAAGAAAAAGATGAGGACAGGTAGGCACATTATTATTTATAAACAAACACATTTTGATATTATTAAATTATTAGGGATAAATTGTCGTTTATCTCTATCTATAGTAAGAATTATTAGGTATATGTACCGAAATACTACAACATGAGAGGCCAGTCGTGGCGCAGGAGCACAAAGTGTGACTGTAACTGGTTGTGGGTTCGATCTCAACTCGAAGAAATGAAATATTTACTTACATTTATATTTTCATTTCTTCGCTTTGGTGTCGAAGCAAAGCACCACTCAACACGCAGTGCTTCCAGAACTCTGCGGAAAGTGGGGTGTGTCTTAACAATAGGATCCCTCTGCCTACCCTGCTGTGCGCGGGATATAGCGTGAAGCTGATTTTATTTACTAAAACATGTGAACATAAAATAATAATAAAATAAAATACTTTAAATAATGTTACGGAAATTGCT
The DNA here is from genome assembly GCA_018230445.1 of Heliconius hewitsoni. Taxonomy (NCBI): domain Eukaryota; kingdom Metazoa; phylum Arthropoda; class Insecta; order Lepidoptera; family Nymphalidae; genus Heliconius; species Heliconius hewitsoni. Next base: position 6,704 of record DWAN01002549.1, on the reverse strand, counting down.
ATCAGCAAGCAATGCGCAAAAAAAGAGAATAATGCGTAAAAGATCAGAAAATCTAACTTCAGGCCACGACTCGTCGACGAATTGTACCTATGTTTACTACAATAAGCAGTTTTTAGAAATGAGCATAAAAAGTATGTTAAATTAAAGAATTCAACAAAACTAAATGATACGATTTACAGCTTAATTCAAACGAAAATCTATTTTGTAAGGTTTTATTTAGTTTTTTGTATATTGTAAAATAATAATAATAATTTTTGATTCAAGGAATAAGGACTATGACAGAGGTTGGATGGACTTAACGTTAGCTTGCACGTTAGCGCCGTCGTGGTACCTCCGGCGCACCTCGTGGCGGGAGTCACCACCCGTAGCGGGCTTGTCGCGACAGCTTGCTGCAGGACTTCGATCTTCATTGCAATTTACTAATCGACCGATATTCATATTCAAAATGCCACAAGCAGATTTTAATTAAAATAAATAATTATTTCTTAATTTTTGTTTTGCCGCGAGATTTATATTCTATGACATTGACGTTTCGGAATTTTAGTTGTGGTCTTTCTACGGACAATTTAGAATTTATTTGAATGTTTTTTTGTTTTGTTTTATTTGAAAAAAATTTTTATATATGGTTTATGTAAATTATTGCTCGTATGTTTCACTTACCTGAATGAGTAACTAATGGGGAATTTAATAAAACATCATCGTATTCTTAAACAAACAATATATTTATTACAAAATAAAACAAATATTCATGTATGTTTTAGGTAACTCAAGAGTGTCGAACATATTTGTAATGCAACGATTGAGAAACCTCATTTCTGGCGAAAAGTTTTAACAATGTTTTTCCTTGTAACTATTACAGTAAAACAAGTACAACTACTTAGGCCATCTATGGTCTTCATCATCAGTTACACATCATCAAATTGTGATTTGCGAAAGCAAGCACACGAGTCTTCTCTTCTTCTCTTCGTTCTCAAAAAATACTTACATCCTTTTAAGTAGGCCTATAAAATTTAAAGAATTCTCTCGATTTCTCTAGGATCTCATTATCAGATCTTGATATGGTCACCATTGGACCACCTGAGTGAGTGACCCGTTTTAAACAAAAAAAGAAATAACCAAATCGGTTTAGGCGTCTTCGAATAATAGCTGAACATACAAAAACCAAAAAAAATATTTCGACGAATTGAGAACCTCCTTTTTTTCGAAAGTCGGTTAAAAAAACAATGAACTGGTTATTGACAAATTGTTGCTTACTAACGCTTTAAATAGTAATATAATAGATCTCCCCATAATATATTAAATTATGCGAAATAGAAAAAAATATTTTTTTAAACTGTAGCCAGCCTCATGCTGCATCTCGCACACATCAGGGTAGGCAGAGGGAGCCTAGTGTTAAGACACTCCGTTCCCCACTTTCCGCTGAATTCTGAAAGCATTGCGTGTTGATTGCGGAAATTACAAAATGTCATTTGAATAATACTGATCCACTTACGTACGATAAAATTGATTTTCAATTATCCCTCGGGCAAAAAGTTATCGAAAATATTTGGCTTTTTACGAACCATCCAAAGGTAACATTTTATATTGTCTCATTTTTAATTATTTATTTAGTTTTCATCTTCATGTTTCATCCAATATTAAAGTGTCAAGACACTCCTTTTTCACTTTCCGTTTGAATTCGAGACGTAGTATGGTGGAACTCAACAACGCGCTATGTTTTTTTCAGAAGGGGGAAAAGAAAATAATCGGACTTCTTTAGTTCGGGAATCGAATCCCCAACCGTCGCATTTTACAGGCCCACTGCGCCACAATAGCTTAAATTTTGTTGATACTTAAAAGTGATTACGTCAATTTTAAGTCTTGGTTCTTCTATGAGTTAATTGCAATTAATACCACCAATTTTTAGAGTTCTACCGTTCTACCGAATTTAGAAGCCACAACGCAACGGTACAATAATAAAACAAAATTATAATAAATTATGTATTATTTGCAGCGTTGAGTTCCGCCGCTCAACACCTAATCAACGCCTCTAGAATTTAGCGGAAAATGGGCAACGGAGTGTCTTAAAACTAAATTCTATCTTACCATTCTCCTCTTCCCAGCCCCAATAAATACTTTAGTGAACTGCTCCAACGTAATAGTCACACCGCCGAATATGTCCTCGTGTAACCTGTGGATAGTTATATAATATAACAACAAAGAAGAATTCGTTTATTTAAACATGAATACATATATTATTAGCATTCTTCATATAAAAATGTCCAATATTACTGTATACATAAGTATTTTATAACAAAAAATGTCACTTTACTATTGATCGATAAATATTTTTATATTGAGTTGAAATGAAAGTATAAATGACGTATGAAACGATATATAAAAGAACAAAATTGAAAGAAACTGAAATAGGATAAGTTCAAGAAGTTACGCCTTAAACTAGAGACACGCCGTCAGATATACTATGTATTAAAAGAATAAAGAGATTCAATTTAAAAAGCAACAGCAATTTTAGTTCCCAACTGTAGTATCAAAATTTTTACTAACTGAGCCACTTGAGGTGTGTAGCGGAATTAATGATAAGATGTTTCTTTCGAACGACCGCGTTCGTGACATCGTCGCTGTACAAATGTTTTCACAGAACATTGCACGTTCAAAGAAACATTTTTTTTAACGAATCATTTGATAAACATAAACCTACACTGGTATGAAACATCAGGGTTTACCTTCAATTATTTAGTTATTTTTAAATTTTTATATACACAAAACCAATCAACATACATAGCCTTACAAAAATAAATTAGAATTACTGCCTTTGTTTATAATTCTGACTTATTCTTCCTATAAATATAATATAGAAGTTAAGGACTTCTATATGTGAGCTGGCATTAAAAATTTAACATAATCAACTGTGATGAAATAATATATTTTTGGTAGATAAATAACTTAAAAGTCGCAAATTATCAAACATAAAAACGATATAAAAATAAATATTACTATTCAGTAGTAAAAACTACAAATATAAATAAAAAATAAAGTTAAATATAAAAGAACAAACAAATGTTCATTAACAATATAAAACAACATAACATTAACTTAAACATTAATTTATCAATGGAAGCGGACATGTGCCGCGGCTGCCGCGGACAGGAGTACAGGTTCCTGGAGTCCAGCGGCAAGAGGTCGATGTCGTGGAATATGAAGCATTGCCATCCACCGGGTTTCTGCTTCTGACTCTCCACAAATCCCACGTTCATTAGTTTGGCACGATTGAAGTCGTTTGTACCTAAAATATTTGAAACATTATGATTTATTGTCATATTTTTTAAAATAACCTTTTTAATAGAACAGATCCTAATTACCTATATCTATAAGTAGGTTATTATATATGTCATTAATATTTATTAATACGAGTAGGATAGGATCAATTATTGCCATTGTAATGATAGTCTACTATTCATTACGTTTGTTCAATAGTTATATTTATATAGAAGTTATTTATTTCTTTACTTTTCATTACTTTTCTTTTGTATAAATCGTACAATTGTTCATACAATAATAATAAAATATCATATGCTTTATTAATTCTCTTACCATTTTATATATAAAATTAAATTCAAAAAGCAAAGTTAGTAAAAAGTAAATCCAATTAGGTACTCTATTCAAAATATCTTAAATGCAATATGAATGCAGCAGAAACTTTTTCCATTTTCCAATCCATTACGGTATTTTATTCATACTTTAAAGAACATTTCCTTTTATAATATCATTAAAATAATTCTACGAATCTCAACAACTACTTGTGCTTCCAATTTCGAGGCATGCCGTAGGGTAGAAACAAAATGCAAATATATAAAGGAATGAAGGTATATTACGGTTGGAGCCCGAGTCAACAAGTATAGTCAACAAAAAATAAGTTGAAAAATATATGTAAATATTATTTTATTACTCTCTAGTGACAGATGAAAAACGATTTAGTAAAAATCTTACTCAATCTGCTGCTTCATTAGGAATGGGTGCATGAGGTTATGAAATATTGCCAAATGTTGCTGGTGATCTCTGTGAAAGTTAAAAGATATGATAAGAAAAAACAAAATAATAGCTTTTTACTTAACTTCACACTGCATCCCGCATAGGTTACCCCTCTTTATTAGAGGGAACCTAGTGTTAGGACAGTCCGGCCCCTAAGCAGCATCTAATTTTCGAGAATATTACATGTTAAGAACGAGGAAGTGAAAATAACATGTACACAACCATTTCTTTTACAATATTACGCTTGTCCCACTAGCCACAACTACCTCAACCATATGTTTAGTTTCTCTGTCATACAGCAGGGAAGGCAGAAAGAAGCTAGGTCTAACATTTTATTCTCCTTTTTCCACACGAGTAATGGTAAGCAAGTAAAATTTTAATATAATTTAAATATAGTTAGACAAACTAACTGCGCCATATTGGAATTAATTATTCATTACACTCTAATTAAATACAAATGAATTGTTTAAATTTAAACGATTAATAATAAATATCTGTCAAAAGCAACATTGTGAAACGTAAAGTAAAATAAACATGGCGTCCAATTAAGGCTTAGTAAATTGCGAAAATCTGTATCAGTATATGATAGTTAAATTCAAAATTAATATTTAGAGGGTTAGATTAAACAGAATTAGAAATAGAAAGGCATTTAGCAATAACAGAAAATCGTAACTGTTAAAATGTTATTATGAAACAATGTAAGTACTCGTTAATTCGTATATTATACGGAATAGTAATGATCCCGTTGCTTAAATCTGTAGGGATCTGTTTTTCTAATGAAACTTATATTTAGAAATGATACATGATAGTAGAATAGATTACACTAGAGTTGCCTAGAAGAATCCTGCCGCAATCACCTTTAAGTAAATTTTTTCGTAATCCGTTTTTGGGGAAAATTGCACTCATATGTTTTTTATGTGAATCCCACAGCATTTGAAAGAAAATCGCATAAAGAATTGGAAAAACAATGGTTGCCAGCTCTCAGTCTGTCGCAAGCCCAGGGTTTCCTCGTTTTGTTTAAACACTTTATGTTAATATTTGCACTCATGTGTTTTTTAAATGAATTATATTTCAAATTAAAGCTTATTTTTTTCTCAACACTATAACACATGGTTGCCTGGAAAATAATAATTCAGTTTTTCACATGAGCACTTATGTATCGTTTATGCTTAATTTTGTATGAAATTCACCAATCATAACAAATATTAATATTTTCTGAAAATAAAAAAATTATTGTGTTTGTAATAATACATAGTAAAATGGAATATACGGCGTTAAATTCTGCCACCCAACAAGCTACGAAGTCCGTAAGTAGTAGAAAACGGAGTAACATAAAAATATATATATTATCTATATAAAAGGACATGACCCTGACTGACTGAGGTAAGACACACGCACAGCCGTAACCGCTGTGCGTAGAAACGTGAAATTTCGTGAAATTTGCCATATATTTATTTTCATAATAAAAATTTTAACCCTAAAGGGATGAAATAGGGGTTGAAAGATTGTATGGATTTTTTTGAAATTGGCATCGATTTTAATGTTAAAAACATTTTATTGAACACGTGTTTCGTGGTTTTTTTAGAATTCATCCCTACAGGTGTAAATAAGCGGGGGAAGCTGCGCGCGCCCATTAGTTTTTTATATAAATTATTAAATTTAGTATGAAAATGTTAAAAATATAATTTAGTTTAAAAGACTTGTACATTTGTGGTCTCTTTATTAAGTAATTTATCTAATCAGCCATCGTGAGGCCTTTAAATACATCCCTAACTAATAAATCTGCTAGGAATATGATAAGGGAACAAGACGAGAGGAGCCCGAAGGTCTAAAGGTAATATAAATATTAGCTTGAGATTTTTATGACATTATCTATACTAACCGCAATAATTGCCGTATAATTTTAATTTCAATTGAGGCGCCGCAAGGGCACAAGCGCGTGAATGTAAAGCGTCGGTTGTGAGCTCGAAACCCACTCAGTGGAATGATTTATTATTTATTAATATTTTCATTTCTCTGGTCTGGCAACAAGACAAAAAACCCGGCGTTAAGTTCTGCGACTCAATATGTAGTGCCTTAAAAAATTCAGCTGAAAGTGGGGAACGGAGTGTCATAACACTAGGTTCCCTCTGCCTACCCTGCTGTACGTGGGATACAGCGTGAAGCTGAACAATTGAGATTAAGATTGTTTAGAAGATTTTTAAGATTTTTTAGACATTGTATAAAAATTTACATATTCTAAATTATTCATTGTTGGAGTAAACGCGTTTTAGAGTGGAGACCACGCCTCGGCAAGCGTAATGTGGACGTCCTCAAGCTAGATGGGGTGACGATATTCGTAAAGTGGCTGGCATCGGCTGGATGCAAAGAGCTCAAGATAGAGCTCAGTGGCGTGCCATTGGAGGGCCTATGTCCAGAAGTGGACTAGGAAAGGCTGATGATGATGATGATGATGAAATTATTCATTGTATATGGTACATATTTTTATTTCGCGGGAAATTGGTAGCAAAAATCATGTATTGTAATTAAAATATATCAGTATTGGAGGACTGTATTCCACATGTGTCCCAGAGGGTAATTAGTTTCTTAATAAATAAATTGCTACAAAATAAAGGAAATCCAATTAAGACAACAAAATGGAAACTCGGAAAGTAATGAAAACCTGGACGTCTATA